>PVKS010010764.1:0-58984 GCA_004027875.1 Aplodontia rufa
GTCTTTCTCGAAAGGGTTTGTTTCACCTTAACTTTTTCATGCAAATACTATATGACTTTTCTTTGGTATAGCCAAGTTAAGTACAATCATCATCCTAGCATTTTGGGGCCATTACTGAATAAAATAAAGGGCACTTGATTGTGAGCACTGTGATATCATGAGCATCCACCTGTGTGTTAGGTTCCCATCGCTGTAACAAATACTTAAGGTGATCAGCTTACAAAAAGATCATTTTTAGAAGTTCGATCTTGATTTGTTGGGCCTGTTACCTTGGGCCTGTGTTGGCACACCATGGAAACAGATCATGGCAGTGCAAACTGCTCACCTCATGGCTGGGGTGGAAAACAAAAAGAAAAAGAACCTGGGTCCCCTGTCCCCTTTGAGGGCACACTTCTACTGACCCAAAGACTTCCTACTAAGCCCCACCTATTAAAATTCCCACCACCTCTCAATAGCTTCATCAACTGGCGACCAATCCTTTTATCATATGGGCCTTTAAAAGACAATTATCCAAATCACAGTAATCTGATCTCCAAGATGGCTGCTAGGTAACTAACTGGTGGGTAGTTTATACAATGTGGATACACTGGACAAAGAATGATCCCCATCCCAGCTGGAATAGGCACTATATTTCATCAAACTCCTCAGAATGGCATGCAGTTTAAAACTTATGAATTGTTCATTTCTTTGATTTTCCATTTAAGATTTATAATGAGTCCAATGAAAAGTGTCCTTCAAAAACCTATATTTCAAAATGTGAAGGCTGAGCTGCAACGGTTGGGTTATAAGAGTCTTAACCCAATCAGCAAGTTAATGCCCTGATAGGGATTAACTGGTAACTGATGGCAGGTAGGGTGCGGGTGGAGGAGGTGGGTCTTTGGGGGTGTGCCTTTGGGGGATGTATTTTGTATTCGGCGTGGAGTCTCTCTCTCTGCTTCTGACAGCCATATGCTAAGCGACTTTGCTCCACTACTCTCTTCTGCCACGATGCTCTGCCTCACCCTAACCCCAGAGAAATGGAGCGGTCTCTTTATGGACTAAGACCTCTGAAACTGTGAGCCTTAGATAAACCCTTCCTCCATAAAGTTCTTTGAGGTCCTTTAGTCCCAGCAGCAATAAAGCTGACTAAAACAATATTTTAGACCAGGTAAATGCTACCAGGGATGGCGAAACCACGGATAAGAGCAGCCTGTAGTTCATTATCATCATGAGTATAGAAAAGCCCTAATGATGCCACTCAAACTCTCAGAAGTGGCTAACTCTACATGTGCATTTTGCTTCAGATATTTTCCATAACAGTTTGTTTTATCAGCATTGAGAGAGATGGGCTAAGCAAGAAAACCATTAACACTTTAACACTGGATTCTTTACACTAAGTGACTAAGTGCATCCATTTAACATTATTAACCAGATCTTCTAAGTGCAATCTTCAGCCAAAAAGCAGAGAGGATACATGGTTGGTGTTTCTCTATAGCAACAACCTTTTCTTCAAAAGTTCTGCCTAGTAGAGGCAGGAGAGGTGTTTCAGCAGTAGAACCCTTGGCTGGCATGCGAGAGGACCTGGGTTCCATCCCCAGCATCACACACACAACTAAGTGGAGGAAAAACAAACAAACAAAAACAACAACAACAAAAAGAAATGAAAAGAACTACTTCTCTGTTTTAGTCAGCTTTTGCTGCTGTGATGAATGAACCTGACAAGAAAAATTTTAGGAGGAAAAGGTTTATTTAGGGGCTCCAGTTGCAGAGGTCCCAGTCTGTGGAAGACTGGCCCCATTCCCCCAGGCTTGAGGTGAGGCTGAGCATCATGGTGGCAGAGGGAACAGAGAGCTAAGGCGTCACATCAGTAAGCAGAGAGAGAAAAACTCCACACCAGATACAGAATCTATACCCCAAAGGCACACCCCCAATGACCCACCTCCTCCAGCCACACCCGTCCAGCCTACAGTTGAGTTTCTAATTGTAGGTGAGGGGATTAACTCACTGATTGGGTCAAGGCTTTCATAACCCACTCATTTCCCAAATTGTCACATCTGAGCTTTTAAGGAACAACTCACATTCAAACCCTAATACTGTCTTAAAAAAAAAAAACAAACAACTCAGCCTAGCAGTCAGTTTTGACAGTATCATCCTAAGCCCCACTGGTCTCTCTAAAATTCATAAGCATATCCTCAAAGAAAGATACCTGTCATCTATTGCAGGACTAAAACACCATGCAGAAGATATTTTGCTCAAGAAGGAAATATTGCATACCACATATTATAAACATGGAGAACATTATGCGGTGCACGACTATATTTATTCTGCCAGTTACTATTTCTATGGATTTTGACTGTTTCTTTTTCTCCCTTTAAAGCTCTACCAATTAGAATTCTCAAAATTTAGAATTATTAGTTCCTTTTAATTATGAATATCACTCTTCATCCCCAGAAATATTCTTTGTTCTGAAGTTCAAATTCACTCCTATCCATAGCATTATTACAGCAAATTTTAAAAATCACTTCTTGACTCATACATTCCTTTTTGTACTTTTATTTTTAACCTAAGTATGTTTTTATGTTTAAAATGAGATATTTTACAATTTGGGTTTTTTCGTTGTTCAGTCTGATGACGTTTAATTTTTTATCTTATTTATAATTTACATTAAAATGATTAATTATGTGGTTAATTTTATATTTTGCTATTTCTTTCCTTGTATCCTTTTCTTTTAAAGAGAGAGAGAAAAAAATAATTGTGTTTTTTCATCTGGTTTCTATTTTTCTCCACTTAGTTGTATGTGTGGTGCTGGGGATCAAACCCAAGTCATTGTGCGTGCCAGGCAAGCCCTCCACTACTCAGCCACCTCTCCATCCCATTCTTCTATACTTTCTACTATTACTTGTTTGGATCTTCACTGTTTTGAATTTTGGTTTTTTAATTTCATGTTTATATTTTGGTTCCACTGTTAGCTTATTTATATGACTCAATTTTGTTTGTTAATAATTGCTGGGGTTTTAACATGCAGATCTTTAGTTTATGGAAGCGTTCTTCCTAATGAAAATGCAGCACTTTATCTGCATTTCAAGAAAATTATAAGTTTTCTATTTCCTTCTTATCTTGTGCTATTGTTTTCTGTATTTTCCTTTCACAAAACACACAGTTACCATTTTCAACCAACTTCATTATTCCGTGTGGATCCAAATCTCTTCATTGCTTCGTTTTCTAAATAACTCATTTTATAAATAACTCTGCTAGCAGAGTTCTCTCAGCTTTATTTGTCTGAAAAATTCAGTATTTAGCTTTGGATTCTAAATCGTATTAGTAGTACATAATAAATTGTAGTCATATATTGAGTTTATAACATATAATATTGTGTGTATACATATTATATATATTTAAATTGCCACTTCATTGTTTCTGGCATATATTTTGGCAAGAACACACCATAACTCTGATGTTTATTCTTCTTAAGCAGATGTGCTCTCTTTTTCTTGCTATCTATAACAATCTACAATCATTATCCCTGGTTTTCAGGGGTTTCTTTATCATGTGCCTTGGCCCTCTTAAGCGTTCATTCTGTGTCTGTCACCCCTCCACTTCCTGAACCCATGATGATTAAACCTCATGTTTATGCTATAGATTTCACTGATAAACAGATTACTTCTTCCCCTCTCTGCTTTATTTTGCATAGTTTACATTGCTATGTTTTCTGGTTAACCAATACAATCTGCACTAGAAAACCATACTTAGTTACATCAAGTATGTTTTTCATTTCCGGTACTTTTTCATCCTTAGATCTTTTCATGGTTTTGTTTTTCTTTTTTATAAGAGAGAAGGACAGCGAAAGAGAGAGAGAGAGAGAGGGAGAGACAATCAATTTTATTTAGTTTTTCATGTGGCCTTCATTGTTCCAACACTCCATTGTGTAAATGGTGCTGGGATTCAAACCTGCATACTTGTGCATGCCAGGCAAGCACCATGATGGCTGAGTCACCACTCCAAAAATATCATTGGATATTTTTATGTCTATCATTTCTCTCTTATCATGATAGTATTTCTTTCTATCTTGTTGAACATGTGCAACATTTTAATTACAGCTCTCAGAGTGTCTTTATCAAATAATTCTTTTATTTCAGCTCTTGAATTTCTTTCATTGTTTATTTCTTTTCCCACTCATTGGGGTTGTTTTGTTCACTTTTCACCCCTGTGACTAAAGGACCCAAGCTGCCCGCAATACCCACTGAAATGACCTGAATACTATACTGTCTAGAAAATTCTTCCACCACATTAAGATGTCCATCACTTTTAAAATCAGGCTCACTGAAATTTTCAGAACATGGGAAAAATGCAGACAACCTCTTAGAACATCACATGAGTGGCCTCTAGTCCAGTTTCCAATAGAGCTCTCCTTCTCCTCTGAACCCTCTTCAGCCCTGTCTTTACTTCCTACAGTCCTATGGGCATCCTGGTCTTCTGAGCTCCCACTAGAGTCACCAATTAAGCGTCACTTACAACAATCGAAAGCATTTCCAGCCTGTACTGCCAAACATCTCAAAATTCCTCTCACAATTTCCAAAAATTTCCCAAACCTTCTAAACCACATGGTCAGGTTAGTAACGGCAACAACCCCACTTCTCAGTACCAATTTCTGTATTAGTCAACTTTTTTGCTGCTGTGACCGGAACAATTTTGAGGGAAATTTATTGGGAATTTGTGATTTCAGAGGTCCAAGTCCATAGAAGGTCGGTTCCATTCCTTGGGGCTTGAGGTGAGGCTGAACATCATGGCAGAAGAGTGTGGTAGAGGGAAGCTGGTCAAGGCATTGCCAGGAAGCAGAAAGAGACTCCACTGACCAGGAAAAAAAGTTGTATACTCCAAAAGCAGTCCCCAGTGACCCACCTCTGCCAGCCACAGCTTACCTGCCTTCAGTTACAAGTTAACCCCTTGACAGGATTACTGATTGATTAAGGCTCTCAATGCTCAAATCATTTGACATCAGTCTTTTTGTTTTGTAGCACATATTGAGCTTTTGGGGGACAGCTTTCATTCAAACACTAACACAGGTCTTCTTTTCCTGCATCTTATAAGTACCACACATTAACAGATTGGGCCACTCAAACTCCAATTTTCCTGCTTCTTTACAAGTCTGGTAAGTTCCTGTTGGACGCTGGAATTACAATTTTGACATCATTGGTCATGGGATATGCATTCATTCTCCTAAGTCGCATTTCATTTTGTGGTAGTGTACACTTCAGTTTCTTATAATTTATTTGAACCCTTCAAGGCTTTCGGATCTGGTCCAGAGCAGTGTCTATTCCACGACCAAGATCAGTCCCGTGACTTCAGCCTTGCACATCTGAGAGTTCTGCCTCAATGTCTGCTTTTGGGCTGCAGTTTTCCCTCCACCTAATGGAAACACATACTTTTCCCCACTCTTGTGTTTATTTTGCCAATTCCCTTAAGGAAACTTTGCTTGCTGTTAGATATCAACTTTCCAGCAATGCATTGGTCAGTATCAGCCACATTGTGGAGGAAGCCCTGCCATAGCTCCCCGGATGTTCGGCATCCCCCTTCTCTGCAAAACTCTATTTTACAAATTCTAGCAGCCTTGCCCTCACCAAATTCTGTTTCCTATACTCAAAAACACCACCCAGCTTTGTTTGTCTTCCACTCTCTATCCTGTGATCTGCAAACTGCCTCTGGCAGTAAACTCATGCAAACATAGGGCTTAATTCGTTTGTTTCCCTTCTCTAAGTGATCACAGTCCTATGCTGCCAGTTTTCCAAGGCTGAAATAGTTGTCATATATTTTGTCCAGTTTCCCAGGTGTTTAAAGCAGAAAGGAAAATTCACCCCTTATACTCTATGCTGACTCCACAGGGATATTTTTTTAATATCATTGAATTTTAGGGTGGATAATCTATAGTGAAATTAAGTGAAGTGCAAATTTAAGTGGATTGCATAATAAAAATGCATTTCCTACTCACTCTACCGCTCAAAGCAGGTACACTGTGTTGGGGGGGTTCTTCAGTCCAGCTGACCCCACACCATCTCTGAAGACCCAGACCCTTTCATCTGTCTGTGCCAATGTTCTCTGAGGACCTCAAGTTTATTGTGGAATTACCATATTCAGTTGGCATGATGGTAGGACAAGAAAGCCTGCTAATGTTCCTGGGCCAAGTTTAAAAATGCCTATTCCACCACTGCTATCATTCCTTTCACCTGACTTTAGTCTTACATACTCAGCAAACTGAAGGATGGGTGAGCAAATGAAGCCAGCTGTGTGTAGAGCAGTTCTGTCCAATAGAAATCAAACGTTAAGCACATGTGCAGTTGCAAATTTTCTAGTGGCCACATTATACTGTAAAAAGTAACAGGCAACATTGTTTTTAATAATATATTTTATTAAGGCTGGCGTGGTGGTTCAGCAGTTGAAGTGCATACCTGACATGCGGGAGGACCCAGGTTCAAACCCCAGCATCATCTACACAACAAAGTGTCTGAGAAATAAAGGGTGGATGAAAAAATAAATAAAATTGATTCTTTTTTTATCTCTCCCTCTTAAAAAAATTTTGTCAGAATAATATATCCAAAAATTTAATAATTTCAATATGTATTTTATGCACAAATTAATAATGACACATTTTACTTCCATTTTGTTTTCTTTTTTTAATTCTGAGGCAGGATCTTGCTAAATTGCTCAAGCTAATCTTCAACTTGCAACCCCCCCTTCGTCAACCTTCTGAGAAGTGGGAGTCTCAGTGTGTCCCACTGCACCTACTCATAATTTACCAAGTCTTCACAATCTGGTGTCTGTTTTATATACTTTAATTATGATGCTGAATTTCAATTAAAATGTTTAGTTGCTAATTTGTATTTCATAAAGTTTACAGTTAGAAGGTAGGCTTACATGACCAAGTTCTTCCAAACAAATTTAAAATTTTATAATAATTAATTAAATCTTTCATTTTTAAATATTTTGTTGAATAAATAGGTACATAGATAAATATATAATGTTCATTGGTCATACTAGATACTTTCTAAGTGATCAGTGTCATATTCTGCTAGTGGATACTAAATTACACAAAAAAGAATAAAATGAAGTTTGGCAAGCTATTGCTTATTGGCAGAATCCAGCCTGCAGTCTGTACATGAACAGCCTGAGAGGATAAAGAATGACTTTTACTTTTTCTAAATATCTTGGATAAAATAAAATTAAGAATAATATTTTGGACACAGGGATATCATGTGGAATTGAGCTTCACCATTCATTTAAAATGATTCATTAGAACATACCCATGTCCACTTGTTCACATATTGCCTATACCTAGTTCCACACCACAAGAGGAGTTGGAAATTCAAAAGATCATGTATGGCCACCAAAATCTTAAACATTTACTTTTTAACTCTCACCAAGAAATTCTAAAACAAAAATAATTAGGATTTGTGAATAAACTGTCATCCTTTCTGTCTTTGCAATATCATGACACATGGAGTCCTTAGGGGATATAATTCACAGATTATTTTATATTGACAATAAACAGCACTTAGTACAAAGAGCAAAATGAGAAGTTATTTAGGGACAGATTGATAAATATCAGTGGGAAAGAGGGTCACGGTCAATGACATTAAAAACACTAAAATAGCATAAAAATAAAAGAGAGATTGCTATGGTTTTACACCAAATTCTTGTGATCACGAGGTGATCAATAAAGCGTAGATATAATTGTGTCACTGCACCCAAAAAGATCATCTCCAAGCCTCTTAGTACACTTCTTCCTTTTTATCTGAGAACTTCTTACTTTGAAAGTCCTTTCTTTGGCACACTGCAACATTTTGAGCCCTCTGTTCCAAACTTCTGTGGTTCTCAGTTTATGCCCTCTGCATGAATTTCTCTGATTCTGCCCAGTTCCAGCAAATTCATCCTTGCTCTTGGAATCTACGACTAACTCTATGCTTGTTCTTTGGGCTTTGGCCCTTTCCTAGCCACCTGCCACTCCACAGAGCTTGTTTTAAGTCTCATATGTTTGATGCTGGTGAAGTTTTAGAAACTGTGCCCCATGACGGCTTCACAAACTAGTGTCACTCCTGACATAGCTATATCTTTGCAACTGCATACTGTCTTGGAAATGTCTTTTATAGTCTTGCTGAAGCGTGAATGTACTTAAGGAAGAGGGAAAAAAATTAAAACAGATGGCATAGTTCTACTGTCTTTCAAGGAACAAAATAAAAAGTGAAAATATCCAGAATGTGGAAATGGCGCTTACGTGCCAAAATGACTCCTGGCCTCTTGGAACTGCTCTAATCCTTCCATCTTCTCATTGTACTTTGGAGGCTTGAAACCCAAAAAAACAATTCCCCAACTCTCCAGCTAGTTGAGTTGCATCCTAGGATCTACCAATAAGAAACTTGTGTGAGATTTAGAATGTGCAGAGAAAGAAATCATAGCTAATCCTACAGCAGAAACTGCTAATAGTGTGTGCAGAGCTATTGAAAATAATGGGCCAGCAGGGCATGGGGGCACATGCCTCTAATCCCAACAACTCTGGAGGCAAAGATAGGATGATTGTAAGCTTGAGACAAGCCCAAGCAATTTAGTAAGGCTCTATGCAAAATAGAGAGACCTTGTCTCAAAATAAAAAAAATAAAAAGGCTAGGAATTTTGCTCAGTGGTTAAGCACCCCTGGGTTCAGTCCCCAGTTCCCCATTACAAATAAAGGAAGGAAGGAAGGAAGGTTGGTTTTAGGACCAAAATGAGAGTTATCACTTTTTGCCTCTCACATTGGTAAAGTTGCAATAGTAAAAATAATAATATCTGGAGTTCATGAATCTGAGTGAGCAGAGCTGAGCAGAGCGCAGCTCCTCTCTGCCCCATGCACTGTATCTGGGCACGGATCTTCTGGCATGTTTGTGCTGGCTTCTGCTGGAAGCTCATAGGAGCCTGTGGGCCTCTGTGCCTCTCCACATGGGCCTTGCTATGGGCAACAACATGGTGACCTCTCTAAAACCCCCATCCCAAGAAGACAAGGTGGAGTGGGAGGCATTTCTTTATGCTAGACTGGGAAGTCACACGGCATTCATTGGCAGAGGCATATATAATGGCTTGCCCAGGTTACAGTAGAGTCTTTGCACTGGTTCAATACATAGTGCCCTGAGTTCTACCATTGGAAAGGCATGTGACAAAGTTCTGGAAAACTACATGAGACAGGAGATAATATTGAGGTCATCTTACAAAAATACAATCTGCCCCTGCATTGTCTGATCTATTGTTAGCAGCAGCATAAACTAATACAACTTTTGGAAAATATATTCAATAATCCCCAATGTAATATAATTGGTAAAATGAATTAAAATCCTTAAGAAAACATGTATAACCTTTGGTTCAATAATTCTATTTAATTTACCCTAAGGAAGTAATTGAAGACATTTACTAAAATTTGCTTTGTAATAAATATTGAAAATATCAAAATAATTTTAAAATCAAAAATAGAGGATCGGTTACATTCTGGTATACCATTACAATGAAATAAATGCAGACACTAAAATTTATTTGAATGTTGATTTATTTACCTGAAATTATTTTTATGCCACACTCTTAAATAAAAATAATCAAGTTACAAAAGCAGTTCTGAATAGTGCAACTTTATTATTGACAAAGAAAAAATGTATTTCTGTATAAATAGATAGATACTGAATGGCTGGGTGAAAGCTTGGCATGTTACATCAAAATCTTAACAGTGATTCATGGCTGGTAGTGAGGTTATGAATGTTTTTGTACCTTATCTATGTTTTAATTTGTATTAATTTTTTTAAATAAGAGACGAGGGCAGAAAACGGAGGGAAAGTTTTCAACAGGTTCTGCATAGACTTTTTCAAATCACCTTCTTTCTTGCTGACAGCAATGGAGATTATTGGCAGTGTCTACACTCAATTTCCTGACCTCCTCATTTCCTGAATGTTAATAGGTTCTATTGACTCTTGCTCCCAGAGTACTTGCAATGGTTTTTTAAGAGATTATTCCTGTTTTAAATTTCTTCCTGTTTAAAAAAAATAGCATAGTTTCTTTTTTCCTGTCTGAATGTTGACTGGTGCATTTTGCCAACATCAACTCTCTGAATGAGTGGGACTACACAGCTAATGGATGCAAATTCATGATTTTCATTTATATACTCCTTATTTTACTAATTCAACATGCAGTAATTAAGACACATAAGGAACTAGAATAGGCCAGGCAAGCTCTGCTCTCAGGGCACATACAGTCTAGGTGAAAAAAAACATCCAAATGATAGCAATACAAGTTAGAACATATTGAGGTCTAGAAGAGAAGAAAGAGTTCTGCCAACATCCAAAAGAAAATATGATTCAACCTTTGATTCTGGTGTTTTATGATATTTGTGGAATGGTTTTGTTAGCCAGAACATCAGCCATACTGAATTGTTGGTATTCGTGAATTACAGCTCTATGGTATTGTTATGCCATTCAAGTCATTAGGTGAATTCTTGATTAAATGTGTAATATTTGCATGTATTTGAATCTGTGTTTCTATGTTTAGAGAGAGAGAAAGGGAAAGGAAAGAAGTAAAATGTCTTAACACAGTGCTATGAGTTGAATATGTGCACCAAAGTTCGTGTGTTGGAAAGTTAATCCCCACTGCAGTGGTGAGGGGAGCTGGGGTCTAGTAAGAGGTGACCAGGCCTTCATGAATTGGTTAATGTTATTATCATGGGCTTGTTATAAAAGTGATTGACCCCCTCTACTCTCCTGCCCTTTCTTCCCCTCTCACTTTTTTACCGTGGATGACATAGTCAGAAGGCTATTGCAAATTTGACATTTGACTTCCATGTAAAATTATAAGAAATAAATTTCATTTCTTTATAAATTACCTAGTCTATGGTATTCTGCTATAGCAGCACAAAATGCAATAAGACACATAGATCTCAAAGAAATGGCAGTCAGTATTTGTGGCAGGACCCTTTTGTGAAAGACTATCCAAAGTAAGTTAAGAAAAGTTGAATGGCTGTCATCCACCGATTAAATGTCTGCAATATATTTCAATCATTGTAACAACTCAAATTTTCAAAATTTCTCCAGTTGTTGGCAGAATCATGTCTAAATCACTATCACAATCTATTATATACTCACTTATTTTAATAATTTTAAGTGTGTGTCTGTTCTGTTTCATTTACAAAGAACCCTCATAAAATGATTTTTTGAAATGCCTCTGTGTTATGTCTCCAGAGATCCCTTACAGACCATCTCTGAAATGTTCTTCTCCAAAGTAAATAAAGCGAATGTGGCATAAATTAATGTGGTGTAATTTATTCACTATAATCATAGCCTGACTCCTGATGAGCAATTCTTTCTCTTCTAATGCTTACAATTTAATATTTTAAAATTGTATTGTACTCCTAATTAAAGCAAGCTGCTAATTCTGCCTGTACAATTAGGGAATGTTTAGAAATTTCAACTCTTGATGATGAGAGTACAACAAAAAACTAAATTTCATATTTTTGTGATGGAGGATAAATTGCTCAAAAATTTCTGGACAAAAACTATCTATATGAGTAAGCTGAAAATGTATACTTGTTTGGACAAATTAATTCCATTTTGTAAACTCTTATATCCTTATTGTCAATAATGCAGAAAAATTTAAGATCAAAGATGTTCATTCCGGTGTCATATATAATTGGGAACAACTTAAGGGTCTAACAATGTGGAAATGATTAAATGAACTCAGGAGTGCATATTATTGAACTGTATACACTCACTTTACAAATAAGCTTCGTGAAATAATCCAGTCATAGAAACTATTAATGTAAATGTCAGGTTAAAAACATTTTAAGTTATCACCTCATAAGTAAAAATAAAATAATAAAATGATGATGCACATGTTAATCACCATTTATTAGATCATGTACACAAAAATAATCCAAAGTATTAGTCGCTAACAAAAATATTATTCTTCAATTACACTACGTAAAGGTTGATTGTCATACCTCAAAGATTCCAATGGCTCCATGGTCCTGACATCTTAGCTAGTCTCCCTTAGTTTTCCTTCAGTGTGCAGATCAGGTTTAGCTGTCCTTCATCAGAATGTTTCCTTTCTGGGTTTGTCTATGACAAAGAGCAGGAACACAAGAGGTAACATGATTCTAATGGTGCACTTCAATGGGCTTTCAAGGAATCTATAAAAATTGAAAAAAGTGAAAACTTGGAATGCTTCTAGAGGATTCTGATCCACACCAAATTCAAGGTGTTAATACTCATTAACCCAAAAGAGTTACACACAGGGATTCAAGCTAGTGATTCGGAAAAGTCTACTCTGCATAGGTTAATGACAAACAAGAAAAAAGGACAACAATTCTCAACAAATATGACTAAATAAACCATAGTAATGTACAGTTTTTATGTTTGTTCTATTTTATTTGCTGATTGATTTACATTTTGTTTTTAAATTACGTGTACTTGGGGCTGGAGCGGTGGCTCAGCGGTTTCAGCGCTTGCCTGGCAAGCACGAGGACCTGGGTTCAAACCCCAGCACCACGTACACAACTGAGTGTTTGAGCAACGGAAGCCATGTGAAAAACTAAATAAAGTTGTTTCGCTCTTTCTCTTTCTCTCTCACTATCCCTCTCTCTTTAAAAAAAAAATAAATAAATAAATAAATTACGTGTACGTTAATGTCATTTTAAGTTTACGTATGAACTAAAATTTATAATATCCATTAGAAATATTTTCCTGGCTTTTGTCATCAGCTTGTTATTTTGTGTAATCAATCTCTATCTTCTTCTTGTTTATTATTATTTTTAGAGTTCTATAATTATACATAGTAGTTGTGTTCATCTGGAAAATTCCACCTTCTTTTTGGAAAAACAAACACCACTGTTTATTTACTTTAAGTGTTCTGATTTGGTTGTATTCTTCATATTTCATAAAGAGTAAATTTTCATTGCTTGAGTGAGATCAAATTATTTCAGAACTGAAACAACATTTGTTTCAGATTTCTCAAAGTAGCATAAGCAGTTAAGTGGTCCCGACCACTCATTTGTACTTACATGGACATTAAGTAAGGGCAAAATCATCTGTGAACCATGATAGGGTGGGAGTAGAAAACTGAGTTCTCAAAGAGAATGAGATGCTTTGAAGTAGAATTCACATGAAAGAGAAGTGATTCAGTAAGAAGTGGATGAAAAGGTTATTGAGAAGAGCTGGAGAGGTGGCTTAGTGGTAGAGCACTTGCCTGGCATGCACGAGGACCTAAATCCCCTGCACCATATCCACAGCTAACTGGAGGAAACACAAAAACCAGTTGAAAAAAGTTAACTCTCTTTCTCTCTCTAAGATGGAGGTCCAGTTTATGCTGGTCATTGTTAGGATAGTATTGCTACTACTTTCTGAAGCTTATCAAGTCTATACACTGTTCCCTGAATGTGCTTTGCATTGGGGATTTCAGCTGAAAGCCAAAAGAATACACACATGACCTTTTCATTATGAATTTATTATTTGGTAATATTTATTTTATAAAAAATATTCATTTATCCCTTGGCATATTTACTACTTCATATAATTGATATAATTATTTATTTCTACCCATAACTATAGGGTTAATGACAATTTTGCTTAATCCTATTTAGCACAATGATTAATTCATGGTCCTGTTTGGATATACAAACATGATTTCAGACCCTGGATCCATCACACAGTTATTACAAAATGTAACTTACTAGTATTTAGACAGTAGGTCTTAATTATCATCAGCAGCATTACTGTTAGAAAATAAATATAGAAAAATAAGAAAAAATAAGGAAAAGGGGCAAGTAGATGATTTCAAAAAAAAGGAAAAACTGAGAAAGGAAAAAAGGTTATGAATTTTTTGGAAATAAAATAATGAGTTATGAATAAATAAGGTGATTCTCCTGATATAAACAAAACCCCATTGTAATCACAATTGTAAATGTGTCTGAAAACTGCTGAGAGAATTCCCAAAACCACTGAAGGTGAAATGGAAGCCACCAAGAGTGAGGTGGCTACACTATGATTTATGCTGAAAGCAGAAAACTTGCGTCTTAAGTTGAGAAAGACTGAAAGAAGCAGCAAACTTGGCCAGAAGTACTATAACAGGACACTCCAAAACAATCACAATTAACACATTTATCCAGCATCGTCCAAAAGAGAATCACGGTCCTCAGTCACCATCCAGGGCATCTGCTCATCTCTGGCAAACCCACTATTTACTCCTCTTAGCTTTGTTTCCAAGCTACCAAGCAGTGTTCCTATTAGCAATCTAGATTCCTAGGAACTACAGACTGGGATGAGAATTCCCTGTATAGCAGATCGATTTGAGTCATTTGAAAGAAATGCACCTTGAATGAATTTTCTAGTGATTTGGCTTAAACTGAGCTTTCTCTTTGTGTTTAGTTATTATGAGTCAGCCAACCCAATTCTGTGACTGCTAAAATCTTAAGAATGTTCATTGGCATCAAGATAATGCCATTCTATGGGGTTTCTTCTTCAAAAATGAATTAGCCTTTAGTTGTCATCCTTACTTATTCTTCTATCTCCCTACAAAATCATAATTGTCTCTAACTTCCACACAATAAAATTTTAGAAGAAAACTGAGCTAATGAATTATAGTATTAGAAATTTATCTTAATGATAATTTTTAAAAATGAGGAAATTTTTTAATTGAATGTAAAATTTCAGGTAATTATCCTTTTCTTGATTGTCTTCATAAGATAACATGAAAATGTAATTAATAATTTTTCTGTACTCTATTCTGTAAATCCATAAAAATGTTATCTTGAGATTTATTTTTCCCACTACCTGACCTGATTATTTTAATTGCCATTTCATTTGATATCTCTAAACCACTATTTGTACTGTGATCTCCAAATGTTATAGCATGTCTTGAATTATAAAGAGTTATAATATTAATTTGCAACCTCAAATCATATGTTGTTCACCAGAATATATATAAACCTACCAGTGAGTTTCATGTTCGTAGTACTTGAGGCTGACTTGCTTGGTCTTGCTACTTTATTTTTTCCTACAAGTCTTTAAACATCTGGGGGATATTAAATCATTTAACTGTTTTTGGTGGCTTCTGTGGTCTATAGATGCACAATGCATGAAAAAATGAAGATAAAATTAGAAATGGGGAAATTTCAACCATAAAGGAAAACTCTAGGATCATTTAATGGAATGAATACATTAATAATTTGTAACTTTTCTGCTGCATCACTAAGTCTTGGCACTGAATAGAAATGCCAAATGTAATGTTTCACAACCTATTTTTTCCATAAATATTCATTTTACAGTTGGAGAAAAGTATTGTTGTTTATGTGGAACATAAAATTCTCTAAAATAAAAACATCTGGTAAAAATGGTCCAATACATTAAGATCTAAAGAGAAGCATTCCTGCTTATTACATATTGCTTTTTCCTCCTACAAGGTCAAACTCTTCATAGAACTTCATATATTTATTGTAAGCTGTACTTTAAGGTAATAATACCACTACCAAATTCTGATTTCCTGTGCTTTTTTGTGTTAAAGTTTTCTTATAACACTAAGTTTTTATAAAAGCTGTAAAAGGACCAAACAGTGCAAGGAACGGGTTAGCACACATTTTGCTTCTAAGTTTCTGCTGCAACTAACTAAATATATATGTTGACCTTAAAGGATGTCATGTATTCTTGGGGGTCAATCACAAATGCATATTTCATCTCTGGTTAAAAACAATTTCATGGAGCTGGAGCGGTGGCTCAGCGGTTTCTGCTCTTGCCTGGCAAGCACGAGGACCCGGGTTCAAACCCCAGCACCACGTACACAACTGAATGTTGGAGCAACTAAGGCCATGTGAAAAACTCAATAAAGTTGTTCCTCTCTTTCTCTGTCTCTCTCACTGTCCCTCTCTCTTAAAAAAAAAAAAAAAAAAAAAAACAATTTCATGGAACAGAACACTAGTTCGTAAAAGTCCCAAACATACATGGCGAGGAACCTATGGAAAACTCATACACAACAAAGGAATTCATGGATTTTTGCAAAATAGTTTTCAAAATAAAAAAGGAGTACATCTGCTATAATTTATTGAGAATTTCTTATAAGTTTCAAATGGATACTTTTTGTTTTTTTAGTTCATACTGAAAGTTTACAAAGGTAAGAGGTCAGTTTTTCCCCAATGAATAAGTAGAATTGATGAACTGTATTTTTATTGGTTAGAGACAGACCAATACTTCATTAAGCATCATATGGGTTTGAAATATATTTCATTGACCTTTTTTCTTTTTTAGTATATTTAATTTTACTGATTCAAGAGCAGCTAGAAGGAGATTATTGAAATATAATAAAAATTCAAACTAGATATTCAAAAATGATGATGTTTTTGACTCCTTCAATCTGTTTACTCTACCTCATATGAAAGGTCCACACTAATAAAAATGACCCCAAACTCTTTCTGGAAACTTAAAGACATGAAAATGTCTCCTTTCTCCCAAAGCAAGAGGAAAAACAGGTAGTAGGTTTATTCTATAACCTACTCATTTATGGAGATTTTGATATACTAGGAAAGATAGTTACCTGCATCTCTGGCCATCGCTAGGGGTACATTTGCTATTTGGAAATGATGTGGCCATTTGGAGCCATGAGGGTTGCCAGAGCTAATTGGACAGCATCTCAGACCAGTTCACTAAGAATGGTCCATGGGGATAGCTTGAATGTGTTCCCTGATGACATCATTATGTATCCAAGTTACCCAAATTAAAATATACTTTCCCTGGTTTTTTGTTATATGTGATAAGAAGTTTCTTTCATTCATTGTATAAATTTGATTTAGGAATAGCCACAACCTGGACACCAAAACATTTTAAAGGATAAAAAAGAAGCATAAATTGTTTAACCACCAAAACTCTGAAACTTGCTGAACACTTTATGAACCTGAGTACTTTTTAATTTCCATATAGTCATTAAGATTGAGGCTATTATTGCCACTTTAATAATGCTGAAATGAAAACTCAGAGAGGTCAAAGAACCTATACCAACCTGTTGCAGCTAGAAAGTTGTAGTCTGAATGTGAAATTACATTTTGAACTACAAATACTGTACCTTGTGCTAGCTGTAAGTTCTTCTAACTTTTACGAATTTTCCACTGTACAAAGTACTGCTAGGAAAAACTCTCCTCTGTACAGGTTTCTTCTATAATAAATCACAAATGACAAAGTAACACCTGAGTTTGATTAGGCAGGCCTACCTTTTCCATAAGAGTCTATCAAGTAGATCCATCAAGTAATCTGTATTATAGATTCTACATGCTCTTTATTTACTATTTACTACCTGTATAGATTATTTCCTAGCTGTGTAATATAGAAAGGTTACAGATATGACCTGCTCCTTCAAAGAGAACATTTCAATATTTGTGAATTATACATGTGGACCTCACAGTATCCCTTGCTTCATCACATAGTAATGTTCTCTAATACAGCATTCTGCATTCATTATTAGTTATTTAAAAAAAATTTTTTTTCACTAATCAGTTCAGGTCTACCCTTTTAACCAGATAACTCCTATACTAGTTTGTATCTTTTCACGTACAATAAGACACAAAGAATTATTCAGGGTTTTTTGTTTTTTTTTTTAAGGGAGAGAGTGGGGCTGGAGCAGTGGCTCAGCAATTACGGTGCTTGTCTGGCATGTACAAGTGCATGGGTTCAAACCCCAGCCTCACGTACACAACCAAGTGTCTGAGCAACAAAGCCACGTGAAAAACTAAGTAAAATTGATTCTTTTTTCTCACAGTCCCTCTCTCTCTCTCTCTCTCTCTGTTTGTTCCTCTCTCTTTAAAAAAATGAGTGTGAGAGAGAGGGACAGTGAGAATCCATTTTACTTAGTTTTTCATGTGGGCTTGTTGCTCTGACACTGTTGTGTACGTGGGGCTGGGGTTTAAACTTGGGTCCTTGCATTTGTCAAACCGCTGAGGTACCACTCCAGTCCCTCGGGCTTTCTTTTTTTAACTAGCCCTCCTAATCATTTTTCAAAAGCGTTCTGTGTTAAAATGTCTTATTCATGTTATTATTATTCTTCAGAGCACCTAACATCTATTCATTTAAAAACATTTACCAAATGCCTAATTTATAGCAGGTACCTTGGTAGCGTTTTGTTGAATTTAATTTAATTTACCCAACGAAAATGCAGGAGTAAGTCCTTACTGATCATCCCAGGAACTGGGGTCATAAAAAGCATAAGGTTAATGACTAAATAATGGAGCTCAACTTTAAGGTTAAATGCAACACTAGTGTACTGCGTTGTGTAATTTCCTCCCAGAATGAAGATGTGGCATTAAGGATTCACCACTTTCAAGCCTGCTTAACCCAAAAAACAATGAAAAAATAATCTAAACACAATTTTCCAGCTTACAGATGAATGAGGTTAAATTGGGCAAGACAGCAAATAATGAGAGATAATCATGAAGAATTCAAATCATCTAGAACATTAACAAGGCTGATGTGCAGTTAATACTGAAAAGGACTTATTGTTGTTCTGAGTGAGACACTAAACAAGATTCCTTCCTGGGGGCCACAGAAGACACACCCACGCACCTCTCCATGTTAAGATAAAAATCCATTCTCCATTGTTTGTCCCACAAGTCATCTTTTCCATCCATCCTTTCCCTTCCCTACAAACTGTCTCCACCCCTTCTTGGTGCCTATCTATAATTTGTATATGGCTTCTGTTGCCATTTATGTGATGAACCCTTAATTTGCTAAGATGCAATACATGTCCATGATCTCCTCCTAGGGTCTAGGAATGATGATAAGCATTATAATTATTTAATTCATTTATTGTGAGTATTCCTTATTTTCACCAAAATAAAAATCCATATGATCTGAAACTTTGGTTTATTTCATTTTATTGATTGATTATTAAATCCTCATTTCTTAGAATAGTGCATGGCACCTAGTGGATACTAAATAAATATTTCCTAGGTAAATGAATGATTTTATTATAAAAAAATGGTAGCCTGGGAGCTGGAGCTGAGGTTCAGTGGTTGGAGTGCTTGCCTTGCCTGCAAAAGGACCCAGTTTCAAACTCCAGCACCACATACACAACTAAGTGTTGGAGAAACAAAGGTCAGACAAAAAAAATGAATAAAATAGATCGCTCTCTCTCTCTCTTTCTCTCTCTCTTTCTTTAAAAAAAGAAAAAGGAGGGTCTGGAGTGGTGGCTCAGCGGTTATGGCACTTGCCTAGCATGCAAGAGGACAAGGGATTGAACCCCAGCACCAAGTATCCAACGGAATGTCAGTTGATAAAAAACTAAATAAAATCAATTTTCTCTTTCTCACTTTCCCTCTTTCTTTAAAAAGGAAAAAAAAGGAGTGTGGATACACTACTACCATTTTGTTTTTTCTAAAGCTTTGATGGTATCAACTGTTCAGTGAGTCTACTGTCTTGAATGTTCAGATTTGTTTTTCCTTGAAGTCTCAAATATTTCTGGTGATTTTATTCCTTTGGTCAAACTTGGAATGCATGATACAAAAAATCTACATGTGCATATAGGATAAAACTTTTAATAACTAAATTAAATCATTGATTAATGCAATTCACATTAATACATTCAGATTTATGAAATATTAAGAAACATGAATAGCAGTACATGCACTAGCCCTTCTTGTCAAGTAACCTATTTACACTAGTTCTGTCAAAATGGTTTATTTCATCCTTCTGTGCCAGGTCCTCAAATATGTGCCACCTATGTAGTGATTAATGAAATGAGTGATGCGTAATATTTGACATAAAAAATAGTCCCATTAGCTATGGAAAAGCATCCTGTCATGAAAGAGTTATAGGGCAGTACACCTTCAAAAAACAGGACCAGGGAGACTCTGCTACCCTGCATTGCTTTTTCTTAAAAGATGTGTGATCCTGTGTGACTGGCACCTGTCTCTGTCCAAGCTCACTTTTGATATCAATCAATCTTGCAATGGCTCTAAGGGCAGACTTCCCTTCTTTCTGAATTCCAGCTTGGTAGATATTGGAGATATGAACTTATCATAGTCCTCAAGTGAACTCCGTTCATTATTTATCCATTCACCTGCTTGACAGATAAGTATTGTACGAGGACTCTGCTCTGTGTCCAGGAGCTCTTTTGGGTGGTAACTTCTAGCTCTACAGAACCTATAAAACTGTCTCCTAGAGACAACAAATGTCACTGAATAGTCAAAATCTGTATGTTACTTCTCTGTCAGGTCACAAAGCTCTGATTCCTTTCTTTGGCAGTACTTTTGAGGTAAGTTTCTGAGGTCATAACAGAAAAGGGGACATGCAGAACAGAGCATTCTACTGGGCCATTGAGGGGAGCTTTTATAAGAATTCTCATTTTTCACACTTTTATGTTTTGTGAGAAGTACATCTAATTATCATTCATCTATTTCTCTCAAGAAAGATCTGTAAATTAAAATTAATTCTGATCAATAATGTGCTGGCATTTTAGATTCTAGAAAGGAATAGGACTTGGTCAAACACATTCATACTCCTGTGCTTTGTTCATGTTGAGCCATTTGTCACCTACTTTAATGATGTCTTTGCACCATTTTTACAAGTGAGGCTAAAGGAATAATTTATTTTTCAGTGGCTCCTAAAAAATGTTCTTTTCTCTTTCGTGAGCATTCATTCACCTGTCTCTGCTTCTGTGTTGGGTGCCTCGCAGTCTTTCACTGAGATGTCTGATATGTCCACGGGTATGAATCTCTACTTCAGAAAAGACAGTCTTGAACAGCTTAATTAATTGGCCCTCCATCCAATTCTGATGTTGTAAATGTAAACAGTACTTTCACAAGGTCCTCTCACTTATTGCCTAAACACAACTTACTGCAAAGTTCCAGCAAGTTTGTATCTTTAATTTTTTCAAATTCCCTCATGTTTTACTTCCTTGTAGCTGTTGCTTTAATAATTTCACTATCATTTTTCACCTGGGATATTGGTTCTTCTCTCACTTATTCACTCTAACTTTATAGTATTCTTACACTACAAGGCATTGTGGTGTTGCTAAAATAAACTTCCCCAAACGGAAATGAATACTTCAACTCTATTGCTGTATAATGAGAAAAATCCTTATTCTTTTTCATTCTCGTTATTGATATCATTATTCAAGTTATTCTTTTCTCCTTTGAGGAAAGGTGGTTAATGCAGATTTTCTTACACTGCCGTAGGTCTCAAACATCACAAAACCATCCCCAAAATCCACAAGCATTACAATATCAAAGGAAACCTCAGGAAGTCCTTCCAGAAGAGACTCACAGAGAAAAAGCACATGTGTTCAGGAAATTACAGAACAGCAAATATCAGAGATGATTTCCCACAACTAAAATGAATTAGCAGCAACGAACCAAAAGACGCAGTTAAGCATCCACCAACATGTGGCTCTGTCATTAGAGACAACTTGCTTATTTGTGAGTAAGTTAACACAATGTGAAAGGACATCTGGGATTACGTCTTGAAAGCAAAGTTGTGCTCAGGGTCAAAGGTGGTCATTCAGATGTTTTGTTCCCTAACAAGAAGATGAATTTTGAGAGCTGCATGAGCTATTTATGTGTTGTAGGTGCGAGTTGGCAAGGATAGTTCCTGGAGAGCACTTTCTGTAACATAATGCTATGAATTTTATGCCACACCCTATTTGTACATTTGCTTATCTCAAAATCTGCTCAGCCTGATTCTCAGGAAATGAGAAGAAAACCTAGTTTATTACCATTAAGAAGCGATTTTGGGTGCGACAATTTAAAATCTCTTATTTTATATGTTGGAGAATCAAAATCCAGAGATGTGACCATTACTGAAGAATTCACTCCCAGTTAGGGGACAAATTTATATATTTGGCATCGGCAATTGTATTGTTGGTTTGGTGTTCTTTCAAATAAACTACACTACATTAGAGAAGGTCCATGATAATAAACAATTTCCTAGAGAGCAAGTAGGAAGAAATGACCATGTTCCCTGGGGAGAAGCCAACGAAACCAATAAATCAGATGACTGAAGCAATAAACACAGGAAAGAGACTGGGATTAGAATTGTAGTCCGTGACTCCTCTTTGGAAAGTTGTTTTCCTGTCTGCAAAGTGATGAGCTATGACTTTGGGGGCTATAACACAAAAAAACATGTCTTTACAAGTTCAAGATGAGTCCTAACCCTGCATTGAGAATAATAACCAACAAACATAAATTTCACATTACCATCAAAATTCTAAAACATTTTTTTCTGTTAAAGTGGTCAAAGTGTAAAAAACTAATGACATCTTCATAAGTTTTTCATTTTCCTTGGAACATTGTACTTCTAAGTCAACATCTCAATATGTAACTGGGGCAAAACCATTATTTTGGGAAGAACAGAAAAAAATCAACTTTGTTATCATCTTTTAGGTTATTACATCAAGCAAAGCTCTTTCCGAAGCAAAAGCTATGTATCCGCAAAAAGAAATCAAACATTTTAAAGTATAAACAAGTAAAAATTATATATAAGTCTGCAAAACTTCAAAGGAAGGTCAGGATTAAGAGAGAAAAGAAAACATCTCACAAATTTGGCTCAAAATCCTACTCTTTCTTGGTATCTGAAGCATCTGAGACATAATAGAAAATCTTGATTTCCAGAGGACAGAAAAATAAAAATTTAGGATATTTTTGTGTATTTATAGCTTTTTGTTGGTGAATTTTGTGACGCAAGTGAAATGAATTTGGATAGTTTTGAGGCTCCAAAACTGAAAAAAAAAATCTATCCCCTCTGACTGGAAGTTGTTGGAAATTATTTTCTCCACTGCGAACCACAGACGTAGTGAGTTGTCCCTCACGTGCAGTGGTGTATGTGGCTTGTCTCCTCTGGAATGTCAACTGCAATGCACAGAGACAAGCAGAGATTGCTACCATGTTTGTTGCGTGCTGCTGTCCATCTTGGGGGGCAGCAGAGGAGTTACTGCTAATGACTTCAGAGTATGCACGTCCCGCACTTGCACATTGCTAGAAAGAACAAAATACAATGAACCTGATATGGACAAGGAATGCAAGAAACGAAATCTTTCTTTCAGACTGTCAGCAAGCAATGGAACAAATTAGATTTATGGCAGAATTAGATACGTGATTTATAGTTTTGCTTGTTCTTCATTTAAAAGAGGAAATTAAAACCACACTTGCATACGATTCCATCTTTGATCACTGGAGAATAGCAGCTGTGAATTAATTATTATAAACTCTATTATCCTTGTTCACCCCAGGTGCAGTATCCACAGTACCTTCCAACCAGTGTCTCAGGGGAGAAGTCTCTCCAACCCCTTTGGTTAAAATTTTGCAGGAAAAATATCTGGCAACTGGCATTTCACTGGGAAGTCATTTATTACTTAAGGAGCTAATTGAATAATCTCATGGAAAGAACATAATTAGAAGACCCAGATTAAATTGTTAACAACTACTTAACTGGCTCCGAGGATGGGTATTTATTCTCATTTCATTATCTATGAGTCTAGAATCAGGTGCTCAAATTTGTTCAAAAATGTTTTCATGTCTTCTCTTTTGATAGTTCTCACATAACTATATGTAAATGCAGAAAAGTATTTTATGAAGAGAACATTTCATTTATTTAATTTCCATTTAAATCAATACAAGAAATTTATTGGCTAAAACATATCAAGATGAAAACAGAACACAGCAGTAGATCATTGAGAGGTATGTAAAATATGCCACGGAAGGAATCAATTGAAAATATGCTAAATAAATACTTCACCACAAATTCAATAAATTTTGCATAAATTTTGTGATTAATCATAAAATGTCTATACTTTTTGAAGAGACGATGTACAAAATTTTAATGTAATGAAGTAGAAATCATGAAAGGGAAAAATAATCTACATTGAGAGCATAAATATTATAACTTGGTGATGTCAAAATACAAGGACTCTTATCTATTTGAACCTGTGAGCTGAAAGTGACTATGAATTTGAATATGATTAGTTTCCTTAATAATGAGGTAGCACAGGACAGGTTTTTCGATTGGAACATCCACTTTCTAATTTTTCTTCCACACTCTTTATAGACAGGTACATTTTGTTTCTGTTGCTGGATTCTGAAATGCCTCAAGAAATAAAGGTGATAAGAGCAACTTTTGTTTTTCATAGTCAGCTCCTTTCACCCATACCTGAGTTTATGTGAATGAGGTGACTTTTGGGAAACCATTAGGCAACCACAGGATGGGAGGTGGTGGCCAGGGTCATCAACCCAATGATTAGAGGACTGGAAATTTCCTAAAAGGAAGACATTCCAGTGTTGCAGAGCAAGGTCACCAATGTAGCCAGAGTGACCTCAGATATTGTGGTTATCAGTTACTACGATTGTGCCACAAAGATTTCAGATGTGCCCCACAGAGTAGCAGGCAGGAGTTTCTTAGTAGAAACTGAGAAAGGGAAAAAGAGGATACTTTCAACACAGCTGGCTGCTACTCTCAGAAAAGAAAGGGGTGGTGTGCCTCTTCCGCCCTCTAGTTTTATTCCAGGTCCCAGAGAAGTTTCCACAGAGTGGTGCACCTCTTGAGTTGACTGAGGGCAAAATTGCACCGGGCTTCCAAGTCCCCACTGCACAAAGTTTTACCCCAGAGGATGTTTTGTTATTACAATGACATGCTAAAAATCCAAAGAAACTCTAGGTCACTTTGGTCCATGCTTTTTCTAATAGGAACTTGTTCTTACAGATTTTATGTTTGGGGTCTTGCTTCTTATTATCCTGTCTCCTAGAGTCCTTGAATATGGTTTGTATAAAGGTTACAAAAGTCCTCCATTCAGGGTTACTTGTGTTCTTGTTATAGGCAGGGATGATCCTTTGGGGATTGCATTTTTTGCTGCAGATAGCGCCTTGTTTTCTGAGGAATGTTACATACCCTATTGATCTCAACCAGTCAGTCATGGATATACTGTTTTTTAAGAGAAAACATGTGGGAGTCAGCACCATACATCCAGTTTTTGGAATTATCCCTCATGTTCCCACTGCTCATGTCTGTCTGTCTGTTCCTTATCATCAGAGCTTCTCGTTGGTTGGTGAATAAGAACATACCATCATGCCAAACAGGTGGTACACCCCAAAAATCTATGAGGACAGAAGCTCCTGTGCTCCTGGACCCTTCTGGACCCTTTGATGCATCCCTTGTACCCATGTTCACTTATACTTTTTAATGTGACCTTGCAATGAATCAGTGGTTATAAGTGTATTGTTTTCTTGAGTGAGGTGAGCCATCCCAGCACATCATCAAAACTGAGGGAGGTGCTGCGATCCTACCTGATTCATAGGCACATGAAGTGGCTGGAAGCTGTGGGTGATTTGGGAACCTAGCACTTGAAATTGGCATCTGAAGTGGGGGAGGGCAGTCTTGTGGGAGTGAACCCTTAACCTGTAAGCTCTGCACTAACGCCAAGCTCTTAGTGTTAAAGTTGAATTCAGTTGTAGGACCCTCCGTTAGAGAATTGGAGAATTGGTTAGGGTAACATCTGTACTTCTGGTGTGACAGAGGATAGAGGTGTTAAATAAAAACTAGAGGTGATCATTGTTTTGAACTAAGCTCCTGCAATAGGTTCACCAAGAGAAATACAAAAGGGTTAAAATCAATGCAAAATCAAGTTGTATTTTGGAATAGCACTGGAACCAGAATAACACCACTGCAATGGAAATATACAAAGCATATTCACAGAGGTTGAGGCAAGGGGAGGTTTTTAAAGGTAAAAGTGAGGGCATTTACATAAGATGCTTTAGAACGATAATTTTTAACTACAGTGCTTAATAACAAAGGTGGCATACTAAGTTTGAATAGTTTGATGCTAGGCAGATTTTCTTGTAGAAGTTCTATATGGTTTCAGTGTTCTCCATGCAAGCTCATGGTTCTGGAAGAGTTTTTTGTGATGGTTATTCTCAGGCAATCATGTGTAAGAACTCTTTTTTTTTTTTATTAACTTTTCAGCTTTATTTTGGTTAGAGTTAGCACAAGCAACTCCATTTTAATTTTTGTTACTTTCCCAATCAGTCCCCAACAGACCAGGCTTAAAATCCAAGTGGAGTCACTAATGCTAAATTTCTGTATCACTGAATCAAAACCAAGTTGTTCAGCTGACTTTCCCAGAAATCAGGAGAAATGAGAGCCAGAGTATCCTATTTTCCAAACAGGCTAGTTTCAATGATCAAAACAATGAATTTTCACTGTCTTTACTCCTTATATATTTTAATCATTACTAAATGTAACTTTAAATAAGCTAATGTTAAGCCAATCAATTACTTTTCTATTGCTCAGTCTCCACTTTGTAAGGAAATTAACTTTGAAATGACTAGTCCGCTTGAATTTCTCATTTCTGCTTTCTCGAGCCTATTTTTTCCTACAAAATCAACTTGCTGTTCAGCTCATTGAAACACTTTCTCTATTATATAGAATCAAGTATTGCACAATCCTAAAAATAAAGTAAAGCCAATTAAGATCTTTTAACTAAATTGTTGTAATTTTGTCCTTTGACAAAAGAATAAGAAGGTTTTCCTTTCAAAACTTAATATAGCTTAAAGAAAACCAGAAAATGTATTGTTTCAAGTTATCTCAGATGTAAATGGAGCCAAGAACTTCACAGTTATTATTTGTGATCCTTAGAAATCATACATTCTTTTTTAAAAGTTTTCAGCAAAACCCTAAGAACTGTGGAAGTTGACCTGGCTTGGCTTTAATCCTATCTCTGCATCAATTCCTGTTGACTGGCTGGAAGTAAAAGGGTGAACTAACTTGAATCCCATGCCCATAACAAACTCAAACCCCACAGCTTGCAAATGTGGCACAGGTGGTTTCAAAAGAAAAGTCAGAATCTAGTTTCCAAAGAACATGGAAGCAATGTTGGACAGGAAAAAAACAACAGATGTTCAGTGAAAGCCAGTTCCGAGATTTTTCTGAAGTGTGTCACTTGCATATCTACTGCCAGTTGAACTGCATGAGAAATAGATAAGGTCTGCCAGGAACAAAAATAAAAATCATTAATTTTTATTAACAATTAATTGATGCCTTTTACAATATGATCTGGTATTACTACATGTTTATCATAAATTTTTTTCTTTTATGTCTAGCAATTTGTAATACAGGACTCTTCTTTACAGAGTGGTAAGAATTTACCAGTTAATTTTCAAGCCTGTTTTTCATAATTTTAGAATATAATAAAGACTATAGATGAAAAATAATTACCCATAACCATGGTAACCCAAGGCACTTTGGTGTGTTTTAATTCTCTCCACATTTTTTCTTATTTCAAATTTGTGTATATTTGATGTTTTAATATTTAAATTTTCATTAGGTGTTTTAATTTGTTTTTGTTTTTGTACCAAGGATTGAATCCAGGTGCACTTAATCACTGAGCCACATCCCCAGCCATTTTTAGATTTTAATTTGAGACAGGATCTCACAAAGTTGCTTAGGGTCTAGGTAAGTTGCTGAGGTTGGCTTTGAACTTGTGATCCTCCTGCCTCAGTCTCCCAAGACAGTGGGATTACAGGCATGCACCACTGTACTTGGCATTCATTAGGTATATTTAACCTACATTCTATGTTTAACACTGTATTACAAATATCTGCTTAATATTATAAGTGGTTCATGGAAAGAATTTTAATTGGTTAATAAAATTCTATTCACAATAATTCTTACTACTATATTTGAAAGTTGATATTAATTCCAGTGTTTCATGATTATAAATAATGCTATCATGAATAGTTTCTTGCCAAAATTTCATTTCTGAATTTCATTTCCTTAAGAAAATTTTCTAGAGATGGAATTTCAGGGCAAAACATTATAGATGTACAGCACTGAGTAAGAATTGCCTTTACTTTTTATTTGATTTGATAATTCTCTTTAAAATGAATCTCAGTTATTAACTTTTAAAATTACTGAAACATGGAACTTAGTGTTTATTTAATGAATACGTTTGGAACACCTACTGGGTGCCATAGAGCACATTAGAGGGATACCTAACCCAGCTTTATGTACAGAGAGAAGACTTATATAAAGACATGATTTCCAAACTGGGACCTGAAGAACGGCTCAGAATCAAGGCCAGGGGGGAGAATTAAAGTATAAAAAGAGAATATAAAAGGGGAAAAATCTCATACAGAATATATAAAAGTAGAAAATGCATGGCATGCTTGAAAAATAGCATGTGTTTTAACATTACTGGTTTCATGAGACTTGGAGGGCTGAAGTAGGCCAGATTTCAAAAGACTCACCAGGAGGGGATCAAGAAGGAACTCAACAAAGCCAGAGGCCAACATGGCCCCAACTCTCCACTGTTTCATGTTGCATAATTCAGATTTTTATCTTGTTTGGTGAAGTTCCCTGATACAAATTCCGAAAAGCAGTACTATAGCACAAAGGAGGGTTTGGAAAAGGCCAAGGAGAGAGGATATAGAATCACGGGCGGTCCATATTGCCTAGTGTTTGATTTAAGAGTGTGGGTGGAGAAGCTGGCTTCTGCAATCACAGGAAGAATGACCTCCAAGAATTTCCCTTAGAACAGGGTTGTTAAAGACCAGTTAACCTTTAGGCCGACTTATTTTAAGAAGCATGTGCATATTGCCCAGAGTTGGATGAGTACAAACGATCTCCTGTACCATTTGTCCATTGAAATTTCAAATTGCTTAAAGACCTATTTGACCCACTGAAAAAAATTCAGAATTATTAGCAAATAATTTCCACATGAAGAAATGGAACTCTAGTTTTTCTGTGTTTCAGTTTCTGCTTCTTTTGGACTTGGCTCACTCTGGCCTCACCTTTGAGATGTGTAGCTTAAAATTGCCTGTCAAAATCAGTGACATTGGATAAGTAAACACACTTACATGACTATAACATGCACATGCCCACTTACTGCCAAAATGCCCTGGTCATAATTTTAAGAAATTTTTGGTTGGGAGGTTGTAAAAGAAAATAGTGGATGAAGGGTTAGAAATGAATGGTGCTGCTGGAGAATAGGGTCCTTTTCCTGTCTTTCTCTACAACTCATTAGGGACCTTAATTGAACCACTTTGCTGTCATAATCTCCCCTGTCTGTGAAATGAGGATAATTATTGCTGCCCTTTCCTTTGCCCTTTGATAACTTCACAGGGGTGTTCAGAGATCTTATGAAGATTAATAAGCCAAATGCTTGTAGAGTGCTTTAAGCTCCCCACAAGGGAGAGGATAGCAAATTAAAATCCATTGCTTTCAGTGCAGAAGGGGCCAGATGTCAGAGGCAAGGAACCAGATCCTTGACAGTCCTGGGTTGGGCTGTACTGTGAATGGTAGAAGGGACTTGTCTGTCCATATCAGCCCTGAATCACAAAGCATGAGTCATTCACCTTATGACCCCATGAGGGATATAAGGCCCCTTATTGGACCTAGTCCAGCACTTAAACAAACAGACCAGATCTTGAAGTATTCATTGTATAGTACTTTTTCTTTCCTTTTTGTTTGGGGAATGGGTGGGAAGGCAGAAAGGTGTGATAGATTGAATAGTGGCTCTCCAAATACATCTATATTTTAATCCTCAAAACCTGTGAATATTTTCCATTACAGGGATATTAATGGTATTGAGATGGTGAGATGACCCTGGGATATTCAGTTGTTCTCAATGAAATTACAAGGGCACTTATAAATGGAAGGTGGCTAATAGAAAATATGGTGATAGACACAGGAGGTCGGAATGGGGCTGGGAGAGGACAATGGGCCAAGGAATACTGGCAGCCTCAAGAAGCTGAAAAGGCCAGGCAATAAATCTTCCTTGAATCTTCCAGAAGGGAACAACACCAAAAATACCTGACTTGAAGCTTCCAACCCCCAGAACTGTAAGGCAGTAAAGGTTTATTGTTGTAAGCCTTGAAGTTGGTGGTAGCAATAGGAAACTAATACTATAGGCATATTGTAGTGAGTTGAACGGTGTCCTTCAAAAAGATATCCCTTTTCAGGGGAAACCCAAGCTGGACATCCATGATTTGGCATTAGCCTTGGATAACTAAGTATATATACATTGGTTCTTGATTGTTTGATAATGTTTCCCCCTCAATAGTATCTCTATATACATCTAATAAAAATTTTTTAAAAAAAGATATCCCTTTCCAAATACCTATAACACCTACATGTGATTCTATTTGGTGAAGATGCCTTGCAGGTATAACTAAGTTAAAGAATTTAGAGATAAATTCATCCCAAATTACACAGGTGGGTCGTAAATCCAGTGATAAGTATCTTTAGAAGAGATAGAAGAAGAGAACACAGAAAGAAGGGAAGACCAGGTGAAGATAGTGGCAGAGACTGGAGTCATACAGAGAAGCCAAGAAATGTCTGCAGCAACCAGAAATTGGAAAGTCTAAGTATGGATTTTCCTCTAGAGCTTTCAGAGGGTGCGCAACCCTGGAAACACCTTGATTTTAAACTCTGAGCCCCCAGAATAGTAAGAGGATAAGTTTCTTTTGTTGTAAACATGCATAGCTATTTTTCTATATAGGCATATACAAAGACAGGCACATGCAGAAACACATGCACATATATGCACATACACAAATGTGCACTTTTCATGTATATGGGTGCATGTATGCATGATTACTTCAAGGAAATACAATAGCAAGTCTGAGCAATATTCCATTAGTACAGAAAGGAAAGAGAAAGCAGAATCAGCTCTACGTGTCCCCTTTTTAGAAGTGACTCCCACTCCAATATTACTGCCTTGAACTGTGTCATGAAACTACCACTTGCTGCTAATCTGAAGGAAATTGAATGATTTTAACTAAGAAATGTGGTGAATGAATACTGGTTGAGTAACTAGGAGTGTCAAACACGCTTGTCTTTAGAAGACGTTGTTTTGAGAGTACTTGCTACTTACTACTTACACCAGTAACCTCCTTCGATGTCAATGTTTTATGTGTACAATGGGAGAGTGAGAAGTAGCTGTTAAATATCCATGGAGTAATGACTTAGCAAGAATAAGAAAATTGATGCAAAAATTATTTGCAAATCATAAAATGCTTAAAAATTGACTTTTTATGATTATGAGAATTCAAGCAAGTTTGCATTAAAGTTTGATTGCTTGAAAAATAATTCTTTTATTTCAATAATAGCTTTAAATTTTTGTGCCAAATGTATGATGAATAGTCATTCACCTGACCCGTGAACTGCTTATTTATAAGCCTAGTTGAGGAGTGAATGAAGTCTGGGAATAGGATGAAGTAGAGATGCTGAAAAGTGCTCACCAAAGCTCGATGTTTCCCCTACCCCAGTGGAGGTGTAGTCTATTACTCAGCCTTTTTGCAGTGATGGGTGCCTGTGTTCCTGAGCACAAATGGTAGATGCCACTCACACTTGTGCCCTTGAAATCTTGTACAGAAACCTCCATCTTCTTTCTTCCACCATCCACAGACTGTATGGAGAGAAGGAGAATGAACCAAAGGGTACAGAGCCACAAGAGTAAATATCTTAGGTTCCCAACTTAATGAAATAAGACCCTTGGTGACCTATATTTCACCATGATGTAATCAATAAATATATTTTTGATGGAAACAATAAACAAGCAAACCCAAAACAAACATTGGAGACTTGGAGTAATTTGACTTGACTCTTGGCTTCACCTGACCAACACAAGGGGTATGCCAATTAAAAGGTAGTGAGATGTCCCCAGGGTGCAGGAAGAGGGGATCAATGTACTATCTACAGAGAATTTAGAGCAACAAAATAAGCCTCCCTAAAAGTCAGTCTACCTTTTATTATCACCACACACTGACAAATATAAGCCATATTAATGAAAAAAATCTTCCTTCCCTTGCAGGGGAAGGGGTGGCCCATGATAGAGGAAGAGGAGGTCAGGTCCCGCTCTGCTCACATTCTGTTCCTGTTAGTATGTGACTGCTCTGGGCAAGGAAAACAAACATACCCAGCCGGTTTGAGGATCAGAATTGCACCAAACTTCCATTCTACCTCTTTGGAAAAGAAGTCCTCCAATCCTTGCATTTGGGAAGTGGCTTTAACACTTAACCCACTGAGTTTTCTGATTTTCAAATACGGCAACACCTCCGCAAATTTTGGTGTACTTCATCACTATCATATGAATGAATGCTGGTTTTACTACTACTCTATTAAGAAAGATTTTTATATGCTCAGGCATGGGGGAATTTTTTCATGATCACATACATAATAATTTTTGTACAGCCTAAGCTACCTTTTTTTCATTATATACTTATATGACTAAGTGGTGAAAGAAGGCAAAAAAGACTGACAATACTTCTTATGGACAAATACTGACTTCTTCAAGTGCTGTGTTTTAGGTAGAGAGAGTCCTTTTATTTTTATTTTTCTTTAAATTAAGAAGATAAGATTAAAATTAAATGCTTCTATTACTTTGTCATTTTACCATTCTTCTCTCCATCCATTCTGCAAAGAATATGCATTTGGGATCCACCGCACTAGGTCCTGTTGTCTAGATCAATAAGGCACCACCCTTACCATCCCAGGGTCTGGAGTCCATGGATACAAAGAAACACTTATCACAAACATGGACAGGTTAGGCTGCAGCTGTCCTGTGGATTTTATAGAGTAGTACATATTTATTTACTTTAACTTGAAAACTCAGATTTGGTTGCCAGCTTTCGATTCTGCCAAACACAGTAAGAAAATCCAATTATCACTGCATTTTCATAAACGATGGAACAATTTATCATCAGATACACAAGAACACGCTTACAGAATAAAGCCAGATTCCCGAATTTTCTCTCTTTTTCTTTCTGGCTTTACTACAGACTACTGAACTCTTTAATTCAAGGTACAGGACCTGGCCAATAGACCTGCACAGTGAAATGGGGCTCTTGAGGAACCCAAAGGGGAGGGCAGGCTACCTCCCAGAGGATCTGCTCAGAGGATTCCCTGTGACCGCTGGTCCCTGGTTGTGGCCCTGGGGAGCAAGGGTAGATTCTTGGAAGATAAAGGTGGCATGGAGTAGATAAATCCACTCACCAGATGTTGTCCTGAAGTTGGTCCATGAAAGATGACAGGGACTTAATAGGCTGAGGTCAGAAGGGCTAGAGATGACCTTTTAGGTACAGGAAGCCAAGTCAGGGTGACAAAAACAGTTCAGCACTGAAGTTGCTCACTGGGAAGAGAAATATTAGCTGAAGGTCCAGAGACTTAGGGTCTCAGTAGACACAAGAAATAGAAACATGGCAGTTGTCACCCTTTTTTCTGCATTATTTCTTTTCGACATAGTGTTTTCCACTAAGCTGATTTAACACCTGAGGTAGCTGAATCACTTCATGCTGTATGAAAGCAACACTTTTAGACCATGCTGTTTCAATATCAATTGCAATGTCAAACACTAAAGCAACACACGATGTCAACACATTCTATGCATTTTTCATATTAACTGTGATGAGATCTATTTTTCTATCACATTTGTAGTGTAGAAAAAAGAAAAATAATTTCCAAAATAATGAAGAGGTTTGAAATCACCTTCATAGTGTAATTCATGTTTAGAAAGGAGACAGATGCATTTTAAATATTAACCATTACCAAATGTTAGCAGGATAGTAACCCTTCTTTGCAGAAGAGCAGTTTCTGCTCTTGTTGATATTTTCAAAAGTCTGGATTAATCAGAAGAAGAGAACAAGTTGTAACCCATGGTCCAGACCAGCTATTCTAATCCTCCAGCATCCTGAACTGCATGTTCCCCAGCAAGAGAAACCCGAAAAGAAGTCGGTACCTATGCTATGGACAAGATTTCCAGAACAACTTCAGAAAAGGAGCCTGAATTCAAGTAACAAAGAGAAGGAGAAATCAAGAGAAATGGACAATAAAAAATGAAGTTGAAAATCATGCTCTGCTAAAAATTACTTTTATGTGGTTACACAGAGTCATGCCCCAAAAATCCCATTGCTGTGTGTATATGCACAGGAATGCCTAAGACTTAATATAGCACCTCTCCCTTCTCTAACTCCTGCATTTAACATCTCTTTAGCAGATGCCATTTTTATTTTACTAAGAAATTTAGTTGTTGAACAATCAAAAACGGTTCCAACAAAACTATATATATATATATATATATATATATATATATGTATATATAATTTCTGAAAATCACATTTACCCCCTAGAGCCCTCCTGATTTCCCATCCTTATCTCTCCCCCCAATCTCCGACCCCTTCCCTCCCAATACATCTCTACTAATGCCTTATGTTGTGTCTCACTACACCTTTTCTGGGTTTAATACACTAGAGTTGACCACCTTTCACACGGATGCTGTTTTTAACGTAGAAGGAAAAGTCCATTGAAAATCCCTTGGAATCCAACTTTCTAATTTGTCAACCAGTAAAAAAATAAAAAAAAAAACAGGGGAAGTGGAAACTCAACTCTGTCTACTCAACTATCTCCACCATTAAAAACTCCGTTGCATAGTTTAGTAATGAAATGAAGAGGGTGGGCGCCTCTGCTCCAAACGACCTGAAAACTTACGTCTACACAGAAACCTGACCATGAATGTTTATACAGCTTTATTCAATTGCTAAAACTTGGAAGTGATCAAGATGTCCTTCAGAAGGTGCATAAATATATAAACTATGCTACATCCAACAGCGTTTCAGTCAACAGTAAGAAGAAATGAGCTATCAAGCCAAGCCATGAAAAGAAAGAAAACTGAAATGTCTTCAATAAGTGAAAAAATCCAATCTGAAAAAGGCGCTATAATGTAAGATTCCAGTGAAATGACATTCTGGAAAGGGGAAAAGTGTGGACACAGTGAAAGAATCAGTAGCTTCCAGTGATTAATAGAGAGGATGGGATGAACAGGCACACCCTGCACAGAGGATGCAAATCCATAGGTCTCTATGACACAAGAAGGTGGAGACCTATCTTTCTACATCTCTCAAAGGCCAAAGAGTGCACAGTTCCCACAGTGAACACTAATGTACTTTAGACTTTGAATGATAATGAATGTAAAATATATGCATTAATGTTAATACAGGCTCTCCTTTGGTGAGGGATGTTGAGAACGGAGGATTTTGTGCATGTGTTAGGGAGAGGGGTTTATGGGAAATTTGTTTCTTCCACTCCGTTTTGCAGTAATCTATAACTACTCCAAAAAATAAAGTGAATCAAAGGAAAAAGGGATCAAGCCTGAGAAGCCTGGAGTCCTCTTCTGTGAAACTGGCTCCTTACATACTTTGGAAATGAACCCCATCTGACATGGCTAGCAGATGTTTTATGTCATTTTGTGGCATTTCCTTCCTCTCTGTTGGTCATCCCTTTCCAGTGCAGAAGCTTTTAAGTTTGCTGTGGTCCCACTTGCCTACATTTTTTGCCTGTGTTCTTGAGGTTGTATCCAAGAGATTGTCACCAAGAATCAAGTCAGGCACATGGTTAAGAGTTTCAGATCTATGCTTAAGTCTAAAGAGCTTCAAATTAATTCTTGTTCATGGCATATGATATGGATGGAATGTGTGCTATAGTATCTCAGTCGTGTAGCCCAACTCTGTATTGACAGCAGTAGCTATCTGGAACCCAGTGCTCCTTCTCACCCTCAGGCATCCACCATCAGTAGGATTGAACATCAATTACGAACAAGCGGTAGCTGACCTATGTCTAGTTTGCAATGATTTGGTATCCTGATTCCTGTGTATTTTCTTTCAATAGGTCTAAACCAAAGAGTTTTAATCTGTTTGGTCTGTTCCACATAATCTTAAGATTTAATTGACATGACACCTTCACAGGTACCATTTGTTTATAGTGTTTTGCTTCATGACTCATTACCATAAAATAAGAGTAGCACTTCTATGTAGAATCCTGGTGTTCATGATGGAGACTAGGTTTGCTTCCACACCTTACATGGAGTTTCTGAGCACAATCCCCAGTAGACCTATAAGATCTATGCAATGTCCCTTACTTGAAAACAGCCTGCTCCATATTTGAAGAATGAGAAGGAAATAATAAGATTATTAGATTAAATTTCAAAGTTTCTGCTGGAGGAGACAAATAGGCCCCTAATAGTTAGTCCTGGAAATTAATATCTAGGACTAGAAGACCCAAACTATGATATCTCCTAACACAGAAATTTTAACCCACTGATATCATATTATTTTTACATCTCTTCTTTTGAAAAACTCATCCTTTTCATTTTCTGAAGATGTCCCCATAGGAGTCTCCATCATCCTATACATAATGACCAAGCTAACCTTGGTGACTGGTCTAGGGAGGACATGTGACTCATGATTGGCCAATCAACAGCCCACTCTTTAATTTTTAAATGAAAAAGTTGGACAGAAATTCCTTCCTTTTTGTGTGAAAATGTTGAGTGTATGGTACCAGAGGGTGTTCATGGTTGGGAATGTGTACCACTGTAGAAAAGCCAGGGCTAGAGGAAGAAAGTCTGAATGGAGAGAACAACAAAGAAAGCATCTTCATCTACACAATATGGAACTGCTGCTTTCCTGGGAACTGGTTCATTGAGCTAATAGTTTCAGCTTTCTTTCTCTTCTTTTGTTATTTTAATTGATTGATTTACTGTGTGTGTGTTTGTGTATGTGCATGTGCATGTTCAAACCAAGTTAGACTGAATTTTGATTAAAATTCAGCAACAGCCAAAGTCCTGATTAAGACATCTGGAGGAATTTTTGTACGAGAGTGACGCATGTTACATGCAGCAAATAGTCCTGTTTCTGTTAACTCAAAAGTGGATTTAGTGGATCCCAAATGCTGGTCATGTTCAGAAAATACAAATACATTGATAATGCAGGAAATTTATAAGTCTTTCGAGTTTCGGTTTCTGACTGTATGGGATGGGGAAATGTATCAATAAGTTTCTTGGATCTTCTCTAAATTAATGAATATGAAATACCTAATAGTATAAAATTTTGCTGCAACATGCTTTATCATTCAAGTATATATATTAATGGACATCATTTAAAACAAGGAGCATGAAATCTTTTTAAAATTAAACTTGCAAGGCAGAAGAAAACATCAATTTAATAAAAAATTTATCACTTTTTGGAATCTAGTTTTACTTAGTGGCATCAGAGCTCCAATGTGAAGTAGAGTAAGAGGGATTTGAATAGATTTCCAAGTTGGTTGGTTTCAAATTTACTAAATGCTATAATAACCCAAGAGAAATCTACTAAAAGTATGATCTAATTTATCTAATAATATGTAAAATTAATCAAATTTACTCTAAGACAGCTGGAGCCTTATATCTCTGATTCAAAGGTTCCCCATGATCACTACAGAGAGAACATAAGAGTACTCTGATATATTTCTCATTCCCAAGGCTCCTGGAAAAAGCAGAATAATTCAAATGCCAACCTAACATGGCTCTTTAACATAAAACAGGCCTGCTTCCATTGGGTCCTTTTACACTACCCTCTCTTCCTGCAATAGACCTAACATCCAAACATCAGACACCAGTGAATGTGAAGGCGGTACCTTGGTAGTGAACAAAAATATTCCCAAATCTTCCTCTCTGTGGCTCAAATATGATAGACTTTTGAAGATTTGAAAATAATTCACTACTGTGTTCCATATGGAACTCCTTGAAAAGATGGACAAGTGTTTAAGTTTCACTAGGCTTTTACAGCAATTTTGTATTTTATATAAATACTAAGAAAGTCACTTATATAGCATTTGAGAATATGAGTATACACATGAATGTGTGTAAATATGTATAATATATAAACACCTTTGTCCTAGTATTCTGTTCATTTGGTATTTCATTAGAAAATTGCAGAATCTAAAAAGCTATCTATCTGCATATGTGAATGAAAGTGTGTAAATGCATACACACTTGTATTGATGTGGGTGTGTGTGTGAGGGTTGTGCATACGTACTCATTTATATAAATGTACATACATATATTTCTTTTCAGCACAGGAGAAAAGGATAATTTCATTGCTTTTAAGGTATGATTTTTTTGCTTTGTCAGAAAACATTGTTTGATAGACGAGTGAATCTTCATGAATTTCTGGCAAAATATTTTATAGTATTAACACGCCCAGACAATTTGTTGTCTTGGGCATTGTGTCTAGTACACTAGGTACAATTCAGATTTCTATTTTTACATCTTTATGCTGGGAAGTCAGGATTTAAAGAAAATCATGGAAAGATAAAGTGCCAAAGTACTAGTTTAATCTGTGGAATCGGGTAAAATGAATCGGGTAAAATGAACCGGCTTTCTTTCCTTGTAAAGATGTCATCTGTTAGGGTGTAGCCTTCACCCCCATTTCAATAGCTGCCCTAGGATGATCTTGTTACTATTTCCATAAGTTCCTTCAGGAAGAGCTGCTAAGTCCTGCTTTGTTATGCAAAGAGTTAGAGTGGGTTGGAATGTGCTGTTACCTAGTTGTTTGTCTGTACTCGAAATCTGCATAACCCCTGGCAACTCCCTTAGAAGGATTATTGATTCCTTGGCTATCTCCCCTCCTCCCTATATGAAAACCTGTGTGCCTTAATAATAAAGAGATTCTGGGCTGCCATCAACTGCGTGTGGTTGACTCATTTTCCCCAGTTAGGCACTCATCCTCCTCCTGATCAGCTCCCAGGGGGACAATCCAGCCCCCCAACAGTCATCAACGGTTGGAAGGATTCAGAGACACCCTGAAAGACTCCCACCCTCTTCACCTGTACACTCCATCCAGTCCTCTGCTCTTTTAGTCAGCTTTTTCTCTGCTGTGATTGAAAGACCCAACAAGAAAAAATTTTAGGAGGAAAAGGTTTATTTAGGGGCTCACGATTTCAGAGCTATCAATCCATGGAAGGTCAGCTACAGTTCTTGGGACTCTAGGTGGGAGGCTGAACATCATAAGGGCAGGCATGGATCCAGTAGGCAGGGAGCTCAAGGCGTCACATTGGGAAGCAGAGCAGAGATAGAAGCTCCATGCCACATACAGAATCCATACCCCAAAGACAGAACCCCAATGACCCACCTCCTCCAGTCACACCTACCAGCCTACAGTTGCCAGTTAATCCTCATAAAAGGATTAACTCACTGACTGGGTGAAGGCTTTTATAACACAATCATTTCACCTCTACCTTCCTGAATTGTTACAAGTGAGCTTTGGTGGACACCTCACATTCACACCTTAACACATCCTGCAACCAAATGAGCCTGTGCTTAGTTCTTCATGTGTCTTCCAGTGGACACAGACAGGATTGACCTGAAACCCAATTGTCCTATCTGAAATTGTGGGAACAATCTCTCTGACCTCCAAATCCTCTTTTACAAATCACTAGCAGTAGTTCACACCTGTCTTGAAGACTCTCTGTTACACTTTGAAATAATACAAAAGTACCCAGGGTATAAATGCTTCTCAAGAAGGCGCTATTTTTGCTGCTAATACTTCTACATCTCCCTGTAGATCCTGATTTACTTAGGAACAGTGTCCTATAAATATTGCATGTCCTATAAAACTGTCTGCTACATGGAAAGAGTTCCAGCTATATTTGAAAAACAGAGTAAGTGCATTTCCCCTCAATGTGAGCTGCTGTATTCTTTCTTTTCACCCTTTAATTAATGCCTTTGTGAGTTTCTCTATTTTGGCAAACCCAATTCATATTTCTCATTGTTTGTAATCATCTCATGTTGTGCCCCTTCCTTATATTTTATGCCTCTGGAATTCCAATTTTGTACATGTCTCCAAACATATTATACAGTTTAACTGTAATTCTTTGACACATTATAGTCCCTTTGCCTACAATGTCCTCACACATGTGCTAAATATTTAATTTAATATATGTTTACTTTAATAAAAATTTATGAGTACCTACTATACATGGCAGCTCTTGTGAGCTATGCAACTTTGAGTGTAACAGACTTGTTTCCTTTCTCTGTGAAATCATCTCCTCTTTCCGAGGAAGGTCTACGCACCCTTCAGCGGTGGTGTGAGAGGAAATGGAGGGGATAGTGCAAGAGGTCTGTCCAAGTAGGAAGTTCATTTTGTTATTGAGGTGTTTAGAATTGCTGGCTCAGAGCAATAATGGAGAACAGAGTGACCAATCGTCAGTTCCATTATTGTTTTAAATTATCTGCAGACAACATATAACCTTACTGACTGCACCCATGCTAGATGGCTCTTGGCACCTCCAGAGTTAGAGAAGAAGTTTAAGCAGCTGAAGGGGTCCAGAGAGAGTCTTCCTTGAGGATGAGAGGGGGGAAACACAGGCTGCATTTAACTGGTGTTCATCAGGAGAAGCACAGGTGGCGGCTGCCAAGGCTTTTCTACCTGGAAGCCAGGCTACTGTGATACTCTGAAAGGCTTCACTCTTCCATCATTTGGATCTGAAGCCCCCATCCTTTTCTCTTGGAAAACATTAAAGACAATGGAACAGAGCTCAAAAGGATACCAATATGCATATATTAAGAGGATTGAATGGATTGTAGAGGGTGGAAAATCAAGACTGAGTGGGAGAGAGAGCTCATGGGGTGGGGATGAGAGAGTCTCCAAACCTTGAAAGAGTTACTAGAAAGTACAGAAATGAGCATAAGTGAAAGGAGTTTGGGATGCAAATTTCAAAGTCAACAAATTATCTCTGGAAAATTACCATAGTGTAAGTATTAAGCTTGGAGGACTATGCTATTTGGAGCTGAAATAACTATCTGATGGTGCTCACGTTTTCTAAGCGTTGCTCTAAATTTTGTCTCCCACTTCGTATTCTGCAACCTACTCCAGTGTAGAGCTCTCTGATAACCCTGTGTACACACAGCTACCACAATTAGTTAGCAAAATGAGTTTGTAATAACTGGTTCCCTACTTCTCTCTGTTTTTTTTTTTTTTGTCGTTGTTGTTGTTTGTTTGTTTGGTTTTTTTTTTTTTTGAATAGAGCTTATTAGCTCTTCTGCATGAATCTAGAAGAAGCAGGTGTGTCTCCTGCAAAATTCGTGTTAATTGCTTCCAGAAACTGTGGTGAAGTTTGCTGACATATCTACATCCCACCTCTAAAGAGCAAGGGAAGCCCAGGTTGATTCACAAAAGAAATTTTGATCTTCGAGAACATTTGGGGAAAGTATCTTATTGCATAAGGGAGCCATTTATTTCTTGCACGATTTGCCTTCCACTTTGTTAGGGAGGGTGGACCAACTGCTTTGAAAGTGGGAGAGTGGGAATATGGGGAACCATCTCAGAAGCTGATGTCATTTCTCCACGAGATACCCATTTAATGCAAGAGTTCTTCTGGGGGAAACTGCAACAGGTGAAACCCAAGGTGGTCATCCATGTTTTGGCATTACCCCTGGATAACAAAGTATATATACATTGGTTACTGATGGTTTGATAATGTTTCCCCCTCAATTGTATCTCTATATACTTCTAATAAAAAAATAAACTCCCCCCCCCAAAAAAAAAAAAAACAGAAAGTGTTAGATTGCCCTAAATGGGCAACTACTGAAACCCTGCAACTCCAGTGAGTCACACGGGCAGAGGAAGATAACAAGCTCTTCTGGAAGCATTGACCTTGTGGGATATTACTGTTCCCAAGGGACTCTGCATTCATTTAAATGCAAAAGCCCAAAACATTCCCATTTCTTTGACTCTCTTATCTTCTCCCCGCACATTTTCCTTTTGCTGCCTTTTAAGTTTTGATTTTATTTGTGATTGTTTACTTGAACCCTCTGTACAGATCAGCAGTCAACTTCTCTGGGATTTCCCATATTTGATTTTATGTCTGCACATGTGGTGTACATTAGACGTCTCTTCTTACCTGTCCTCTAAAGACCCATTCTCTCATTTCATCAGCACCTTCCTTGCTTCCCCGGCTTCATTTATTTATTCAATATGAAGAACCTTGATCCTGGGAGAGGGATAAACATGAGACAAACTCCTTGACCTACAAAAGGGCCAAAGAATATAAGAGCAACTAATAGATGTATACTTTGATAAATGCAATCAAAATCTAAATTGTTATCCTACAAAAGTGACAATATCACTGTGGGGTATTCAAGGAAGGTTTTACAAAAAGAGAGTTTTATCAGCTGATTCTTCCAGAAAGATCCATTTTACATTGCCAGAGAATTCTACTTTGACAACAAAGCCTGGTTCAATTTTTTAAATATAGTAGCTTTATTTGAATATAATTCATATAACAATGTTTTCTTTTAAAGTATATAGTGCCATGGTGATTAGTATATTCATAGGGCTGCACAATCTTTGTGGTCTAATTTTAAAATATTTTGAATATTCCATAAAAGAAATTTAGTATGCTTAGTAATCAGTCCTTATTTCTTCTTCCCCAAAGTACTTTGTAATCACTTTTCTGTGTAGCGTAGCTTCAGGTTGAGCTATTCTGGGTATTTCACATAAATAGTGCAATATGACAATTTTTTGATCTAACTTCATTCATACAGCATGAAATAACAAAATCTATACCTGTGATAACACGCATTAGTATTTTATTCCTTTTTATGACTAAATGATATTCCATGGTACGTATATGCAACATTTTGGTTATCCACTAATCAGCTGACAAACATGTAAGTCATTTCCATTTGACATTATTGTGAATAATGAGGTCATATACAGATATTTTGTGGGCATATGTTTCCAATTTTCTTAAGTATGTAGTTGGGAGTGGAATATCTGTCCCATGGTCACTCTAGTTTTAAGTTTCAGAGGAAATATCAAACTTTTTAGCAAAGCAGCTGGGTCATTTTATGTCCCATCTAGGAGGATGAGGTTTCCAAAAATTAGCCCCAGTGAGTTGAAATGATATTACATTGTCCATTTGATTTAGATGTTAATGATGATTGATAAAATTGAGGGTCTTTTCAATCTTACTGGCAATATTTATATCTTCTTGAATAAATTTACGTCCAAATTCTTCATCTATAAATTGAGTTACACTTGTGAAGTTGTAATAATTCTTCATATATTTAGGATATTTGCAAATAATTCATACTAACCTGTGGGGTTTTCTTGAACTTTCTTGATAGCATCCTTTAAATCTCCAAATTCTTAATTTTGACAAACTTTCATTTATGACTTTCTTCTTTTACTTCTAGTATCACGTTAAAAAACATTGTAGAATCTTATTTCACAAAGATTTACTCTTATTCTTTCTTTTAAGAAATTTACAGGTTTATTTTTTGCATTTAGTTTCATTGTTAATTTCAACTGACTTTATAATGTGTATGAATTTTGAGTCTGATTTGTTTTTCTTGCTTCCATGCTTTTTCTTTCCCATCTACTTGCCAATGGTCTCAGCCACATATTTTGAAGAAACTATGCTTTCTACATTGATTGAATTCAGTGTGCTTGTCAAAAAGAAATTGCCCTTCAATGTAAGAGACTTTGTTTATCCTGTGCCAGTGCCCTACTATTTAATTTCTCTTGCTTTTCAGTAAAATTTGAGAATAGGAATTCTGATTCTTCCAACTTTATTCTTTTTTGAATTGTTCCTGTTGTCTTGGATCCCTTGTATTTTTCATTAATTTTAAACTTACCAATTTCTACAAAAAGGAGTATCTGAGATTTTGTTTCAGTTTGATTTAAGTCCAAAGACCAACTTGTGGAGTATTGCCATTTAAAGAGACTTCGTCTTCAGTTGCATGAATGTGGAGTATCTTTCCACTTATTTAAATCTTCCTTAATTCATTTCAACACTTTCTCATTTTCTGTTTTTATTGTGAAGATATATTAAATTTTGCAAAATGATTTTTCTGCTTCTATTTAGATGATCAACTTGTGTTTTTCTCTTGTTCAATGAACATGGTATATTATCCTGATGGACTTTTTCAGTGTTACACCAAGTTTGAAATAAATCTGTGTTCAACATGAAGGTATATTGTTATTTTTATATGTTGTTGCTTTCATTTTGCTAGTTTTTTGCCAACAATATTTGTATTTATGTTCAAAATGTTTTGATTCATAATTTTCATAAGTTTTTGTATATTTTGATATCAAGTTCTCACTAGCTATAAAAATGAGTTGGGAAATATTTATGACTCTTAGTTTTTGGAATATCTTATTTGCATTCTTACCATAATGGAATAAAATTAAAAATCAATGATAAATAAATTTTGGAAATTCACAAATATATGAAAGCTAAAGAACAAATATGTAGAATTAAATATCAATGGCTCAAAGAAGAAATAGCAAAGACATTTTGGAAATACTTAGAGCTAAAACGAAATGAAAACACCATCTACTAAAATGTATGCAAAACAGGTAAAATAATGTCTAGAAAGAAAATTATAAATATAAATGCCTATGTTAAAAAGAAGAGATATGGGACTGGAGTGGTGGATCAGTGATTACGGTGCTTGCCTGGTACATGCAAGTACACAGGTTCAAACCCCAGCAACCCTCATACTCAACTAAGTATCAGAGCAATGAAAGCCATGTGAAAAATTCAATAAAAATTGATTCTTTCTGTCTTTCTCTCTCACTGTCTCACTGTCCTTCTCTCTTAAAAAAAAAAAAAAAAAGAGAGAGAGAGAAATATCTGGGCTTCAGTGGTGGCTCAGTGGTTATGGTACCTGCCTGGCATGCACCAGGACATGGGTTCAAACCCAAGCACCATGTACACAACAAAGTGTCAGATCAATGAAAACCACATGAAAAACTCCATAAAATTGATTCTCTCTCTCTCTCTCTCACTGTCCTTCTCTATCTTAAAAAAAAAAAAAAGAGAGAGATCGCAAATAAATAGCCTAAACTTTCACTTCAGCTGCTAGAATGTAAAAGCAAATAAAATCCAAAGCAACTAGGAAAAGTGAAATAATAAAGATTGAAATAGAAATGGATGAAGAGTAGGAAAGTAATGAACAAATTCAAGAAAACAAAGTTGGTTTCTTGAAAAGAGCAACAAAGTTAGCAAACTTTTAATTATACTGTCAAAGGCAAGAAGAGACTTTACACAAAATTAGTTGAGTTATCCTAAGAAATCTTTTAACAGTGATAGCGGTTGGCATTGATGGAGTTAGCATAGCTTCTAGAACCATTCTGTACTCAAGGGGCACATAGTCATTGAGGGTAATTTTGTACATTTCACCCAAGACACTCTGACAGGTGAGTTCCATACTTATCAAAATATTATCTGAAAATATCTAACTTATGTCATTCAATGGAATCTCAAAAGATACATTTTCTCAATGCATAATCTGAAGCATGACTCACAGTAGCTGTTTAATGAGTGTTCCTTCCCCCCTCCCTGGCTGTTCTCTCTACTGGTCCATCCCTACTGTGTTTTCAGCACACCCAGCATGGCAGGTTCTCTGTGTAACTGACCAATGAGGCACCTGACGGAGGTGTTCACTGACATCTCAGGATATGCAATATGTAGCATGTATCTCTATTATATCTGATGGCAGTTTCTTGGAGTTAGAAAGACTTCCACCATCATCCATCCATTCTGAGAATAGGAATAGGTCATTTGATGCTAATATTTCTAAGTGCATTCATCTCCAAAACTGAAATAAAAATAAAAAATCATCAAATAATTGATCTAAAGATTAAGTGCCTCCACAGACTTCAACCATCGCACACAGATTTGGCTCAGGATCTCCCCCTCCCTTCTCTTGTAATATAGGCTTTTATATATTCTTAAATGTTACAGAAATAAATTCCATCCACTTAATTTTGGAAAATCAGTCTTATAAATATTCTGCCTAGAGCTTTAACAATCTTCTCTGAAAACTGTGCGGTGTGGTTAGAATAAAGCAGATGTTTAACTGACCTCCCCTTCGTTCATGAGAGACTGATTGCTATTTCCTCATCTGTTTTCCTTCCAAACAGGTAAACCTGGAAGCAAATTGTTAGCCTCAGGGTTATCAAAGAATCATCGGTGTTCCCCATCTGCTTATTAGTCCCTGTTTTGAGCCATGTCAGAGATTTGACTTGAGAGTTAGCAGGTACGCAACTATGACAAAGGCTACGGGCTTGCCTCACGGACCCTTTCTAAACTACAAAAGAGCTATAATCTTTGACAAGGGAGAACATGTGGGGAATGGTCGCTTTAATCAAACACATGTTTTGACTTGCCTTTTTCTAGTAAATCACTTCTCATGTTGTGTTATATGGCGATCACAGCAATGCTCTGTTTCACAGATACCATAAAGCATATGGTACCTGGGCAACCACAGTGCACCATGGTCATTGTCACATGGTTCTCATCCCTAGCAAAACTGAACAAAGGTTTATAATGCAGAATTTGTTTTCCACTCTGTGCTAGGTTTATTGAGCATTGAAATGGTTCAAGTAGACTCCAGAATAGAATCCTTCAATAGAAATTTTGGCGATGACGGAAAGCAGTAGAGGCTGGGTAAATGTGGCTCTAGGGCACTTTAAATGTGATTACTGAGGCTGAGGAAGTGCAGTTTAAATCCTGTTTCATTTTAAATAATTAAAATATAAAGTTAGACAGCCACATGTTGCCAAAGGCTACCCTCCTGGATGGTGAAACTGTTGATTGACTTGGAAAAGTGATGAGTTTTATACTGAAATTTGAAGAGTTCTTGCAAAATAGTCTGTCACAAAAAGAAAAAAAAAAGTAAAGGTGTGCCTTACTTATATTTATAGGGTCTAAAACATTACCAAGTTTGAGAAATCAAAATGCCTTACAGAGTGCAAAGTGAATGGCTTGCAGTGGTCGTGGTCATGACTTGGATATTGTTATGACCAGGAATTTTCTTTCTCCATTTACGATTCTGTGTTCTTAATTTTTAATTATGTCATTCTTCAACTACCTTCTCTTATGTTTCTGTTTATCTTCCTCTAACTTGTTTTTCTCCACCAGTTTCTGTACCCTACCAATATTCCAATATATTTTCTCATTATTCTTTATAACCCATATATCCACTACTTACCCCTTACCTCATCTCAGAATTCATTACTAAAAGCAATATCTTACATAAACCTTTAATTGCATTTTTTCTCTTCCCTTACCTACCTGAGGAGGCTCTAAGTCTAATTGAAACCTAAATCCCCCCAAGTCATCATCTGCATAGGAGTAGGTGAATGTGATTGGAGAAAATCATATCATACTCATATGCCTTATTTTACCTCCACGGTGGCTTAAGAAACATCACCTTCCATTAGTATCCATTTATTTCCATGTTCCTTGTTTTTCTATGTATAAGGAAGGTCTGAAACCTTCCATGTCCTCCATCCTCCAACACAGATTTTTCCATGGTGCTACTTTTGAAACAGAACTTCCCTGACCATCCTGTGTAAAATAGCACTCATTCCTCTTTACTCTCCTTCACACTTAATTTTGCATTATTTTCTTTCATAAGACATGACACCGTGAGATGAACCGCACATTATTTTGTGCAAATTTTATTTTTTTCTGTCATTAAAAAGGAAAATTTCTGAGTGCGGCAGCCTCATTAATCCCTGTGCTATTCTTAGCTTTCACAGCTAAGTTTGGCTCAAGGAAGTCTATCAAATTTACACTGGCCTTCTTGGTAGATGAAGAAAAATGGGGGAAATTTCCATTTTAACTAAGATTTTATGCTTAGTTTGCTACAAGACTAACCATTTTAGTAGAACATCTAGAGAACTGTAGAAATAATTTTGGCAATCATAGTGCTAATCCCATGGTGTTCCATTCTTCTCCACATAAATGCCTTCTGCTTCATTGCTTCCTTCCTTCAATTAGCTCTGTTTTCATGGGTTAAAATTGTCAATGAGCTCTGGAGAAGAAACTGAGATATAATATTTTGCCGAAATAACTGAATAGTTTAAGCTTCCCTTTGTATTCACATAGAAAGGTTTGAAGCTGGCTCAAGGGTATCCTAAGTTTTCGATGTACTACTTCATCACTCTGAAGCTAAGATGTGTGGTGTGTGTGTGTGTTTATGTACAACAAAGAAGACAATACAAATGCCTTCTTATGTTTTTTTGAAAGTTAAAGCAAGTGAACTGTGTGATACACCTGGCAGATGAGAGTCACATACACCAGAGGTTCTCAAATCATGACTCACTTGATCTTGTAAACAAAATGTTATTCAAGTGCAGCCACATTGTTTCCTATTGTCTGAAGATCCAATCACACTTTATCATTCATCTTTGTGTCACTACAATCAAAATACTCAACACGAACAATCTTGAGGACACAAAAAGTTTATTTTGGCTCCTGTATTCAGAGGTTTAATCCATGGGGGCTGACTTCATTGCTCTGGACCTATGGTGAGGCAGAGAGCATTGTGATTTTAGGGCATGGTGGAGAAATGCTGTTCTGCTCATACCACTGAAGACACAGAGAGAGCAGAGGGGGAAAAGGGAAGTGACTATGGGAAGATAAACCCTTCCAGAGCCCACCCCCAGTGACCCCCTCCTCCAGCAGGCCCACCTGCTTCCTGTTACTATCCAGTACATTCAAATGATGGTGGAAGATTGGGTTGCATCTCTTACAATCCAACAAGTTCACCTCCAAACATTTCTACATTCACACAGGAGCTTTGCGGGCTAACCTCATGTTCAAACCATAACAACACAGCGGCAGAGTTGAGGAAGGCCTTCAAGGCCTAAAAGACTGCCTCATGGATCCTTTAGAAAACAGATATTTCTGGCCTTTGGAATAAGTTAACAAAAGTGACTACTTCCACTTACCAAAATAGCTTCCATTCCCAAAGCATTTCTTGATTTTTAAGAAGGAACTTTAATGTTTGAATTTAAACAATAACCATGAATCACTTATTCATTGCTTACTATTCATTTTATTTATACATGGAATTATCAAAACGGCACCATGAGACAGACAGAAAGCAGTATCCCCATCAGTATCCCCATTTACCACTGAAGAAGGCAGCACACAGATTTGTTACCTAAGCTATCCACAATAGACCCAACTAGGAAGCAATGTAATTGGTATTTAAACAAACTCAGGTTCAGGGTCCAAACTCTCAAATACTTATCTCCTAAATAAATAGTTCTGAGGAGTGCAATCCTTCACTCAGGTTATCAGGAAATAAGCATGCTTTGACTTACGGGACCAGTGACTGAGTGAAAATATCTTGTGTCCTACTAATGCATGATTACCCATGTGTGCTAATGGGAAAACTCAGACCTGGAAAGTTTTCGGGAAATAAAAGTTTTAGGGAAATAAAAATATGGGATTGTAAAACATAAACTTCCTATGAAAATTCAGAAAAACCAATGAGTTGGATGGGGTCAGTGTTATGTACATATATGTCAGTGTATGTCATACAGTGTATGTCAGTGTTACGCCTGTCAGAGATTTTGTTTTTGACAATTTTTCGGTATTCTGTATCCAATTTGCCTGCATCAGCTCAAGTTTACTGAAGTTACTGTTTCCACCAACTCATGCAATGAGAACCAAAATTTCGCATGGCAAATCAAAAAGGGAAAGGTACAAAAAAATGTGGAGGAGGCATCAAAACATACAGAATATTGAAAGAGTCGAATAGCGTAGAGAAACAGGAATAGTCTTCGGGGTTCAACATGAGCTTGAACCACGAAGCTCACAAATTGCATGCTGGGTCATCTTGTATAAGTTGCTTAATTTTTTTCTCTTCTTTAATTTATCATCTTTATAGCATTGATTATAATTCTACCCATAGCATATGAGTATTAGACAGACTAAAGAATATGCTACTTCTAAACTGTTTAGCATACAGTAAGTGCTTAGTTAGTACTAAAAGAATTGATGACTTTTGTATCTTGAAGTAGACTTTGCCAGTGCAGAAATTGACTTTTTACCTAATTTTCTATTTCCTAATGTGGTGCTTGACATATAACAGATAAGTATTGATAAATTACAAACTTGCTGCTCCTTACTTTTCCTTTCAAGTGGAAACTTATCCCTTTCCCCTGCCTGCTCCTATTCTGCCAATCCATCAGAGGAAAATACTGATTTTCATACAGTAAGAATGCCAGCCTTCCAAATAAAGAGTTCTTGACTTCTACTTTGCTCACTTAGCTTCCAATCTGTTAAATGGCATAATGATGACATGATTTATCTGTCTTTTGGAATAATTGTAGAAATTAAATTAATGATGTCAAGGACTTGGAGAAGATGTTAAGTAGAAATAAAGCATCACCATCATTCCTGGTCAGTACACACACATGTTTGGTTTTTCCTCCCTAAATTTCATGTTCTTCATGCTACAAGAAGAATAATTCTTTTCAAAATGAAAGTTACAACATGTCATTCACTCAGCTCAAGCTACTGAATGTCTTCTCAACAGGCTCAAATAAATCTGAAATGATTTCCACAGTACTGACCTCAAAAAGCAAAGTGTATTCATTGCATGTATCCTCCACTAAACACAACTCTATGAAGGCAGAGATTTTTTTAATGGAAAATGTTTTTATCTACAGCCAGGAGAATGGTGCCTGACACATAATACATGCATGCTAAATATTGGGTTGAATATGTTAAACTTGTGACAGCATTCAAGTCTCCTAACCTCTGATAATGAAAAAGACACCGGAAGCCAGGTGTTGTGGTGCATGCCTGTAAGCCCAGTGACTTGGGAGGCTGAGACTGGAGGATAGCAAGTTCAAAGCCAGCCTCAGCAACTAAGCAAGGCCCTGAGCAACTTAGTGAGACTGTCTCAAAGTGAAAAAGGGATGGGGATGTGGCTCTCTGGCTAAGTACCCATGGGTTCAATCCAAAAGAGACTGCATTTTTAAATGAACAGATGCGATTGCTCATTCTGGCTCTGCTTGCTAAAGTATAACGTTGAGTCACCCACTTGATATCCTCCAGCTTCGCTTTTCTCACTTGTAAATCAAGAGTTGAAGGCAGTCTGGAGTTTTCAAACCTCTACTTGATATCATAACTTAGTGGAGGAACTTAGTGAGACAAAGGGGATATTTGTGACTGAGGCTTCACCCAAACATTCTGTTTCTACCTATTTTACACAATAGTCGTATGGAAACCAGCATTAATGTTTGAAGATCAGATTTCATGGTTAAGGGGGTGAAAAGTCCACATAATCTAGCTCTGATTTGTTAGTTGGTTTGTTTCCTTAGAATGGCTATCTTGTTTTGGTGAACAAATTTATTATGATTCAGTATGATAAAATAAAATCCAACTGTAAATATGACTTAGCAGTGGCACAACTTAAGGTGAGACCACTTTGCCTTTTGTGTCTCAAAATTAACTAGGTTTGTTTATGTAATATATATTGGATAAAAATTGAGAAACAGGAAAAAACTTTTAAGCAATGATTGAAGATATAACATGCGTTTTGCTTTGGGATTATAATCACCATGACACACACAAGCATTAGTGATGAATTAGATGCAGTAATAGATAAATACCCATATTAACTTTTTTTAAATTTCCATAAATCATCCAAGACACTCCAAATATGTTAGAGTTTAATCTAAGATCCAGGAATGACCAATGATTGCTTCATTTTAATTGCACATGTGTGAATAATCATTTGCCAAATCAAGATGAAATTTTAAGTGTTGGTTCCTTTGGGTTTTTACTAAACATTCTATAAAATGTAAATTAAAATAACCATATCACCCTGAATGACTCCTACTCTTTATTTTAGATAACATTACATAAATTTACTGGACTTTCCAGGAAGTTGGATGATTCCACTGCTCTGAAACAGTCTCCTGGCTATGCAGAGAGTGGTTTGGAGTTTATGCAGCACAGTGAACCAGGACAGGATGATCGCTTGCAGGGCAGGCTTTGTAACCATCGCATAAACCCATCTTGGAAATAAACTCGGAACACCTATGGGTTGTCTCTGTTCTTTGAAGCCTTCTTTAGTCCCAAATCCACCACCTTCCAGTCTAAGAGCTTCAGATGAGAACTCTTTGAGGCTTGCTCTCTTTTTGTATCCAAAGATTTTAGGTAGAAAAGGGAAAAACTCTAAATTTTAACAAAGGAAAAGAAAAGACCAAGAAATAATTGAGCTTAAGTCTCAGCTATCCATGTCTTAAGGAAATCATAACTCTGGCAGATCTATTCTTGGAGACTAGAAAATAATTGACAAAAACACTATTTAGCTTCCCACACACTATTCTGTCCTAATCTTGCTTCATTTTCCATCAACAAATTCTTAGTGACAACATGCACACACAGTTGAAGGCTGGTCTGTGTACTACAAGACAGATTAGCATGTCGGCTCCTTGGCAGCAGTCTGCTAATGATTCCTGACAGGGGTCCCATTCCATTTGTCCTCAAAATATGGGTCTCTGGGAAGTAAATTCCTGACAGCTTTAAAAATAGGTAGTAGGTAAAACTGGGAATAAATTAATAAACCAACAGATAACCTAAGTGGGTTGAAACGCTTCTTCAAGGCGAAGAGGAGTCCACATCCGTCACATGGTGACATTATAAATCTGTATGCTTTGCAAGGCAATGACATGAAAAATTAGGCTGAACAAGCCACAGATGCACAATTTGTCAGCCTCAAAGGAAAGGTTAATGCAAGTTAAATATTGACATGTCAGCAATAAGTATCACACCAATTATAAATTTACACTGTTGTCGGCTGCACTTTAATGACAGTGTGACACTGACGAGTCAACAAATGGCAATGGAGGAGCATCAGAGAAATCAGAAATTAGTACTCTTGAATGTTTTCACCTCCCCTCTTGTATCCTCTGTTTTAGCCTTATATTATGCAGGTGTGTTAGTTAGCTTCGTGTTGTGACAAATTCCTGAGAGAAACATCTGAAGGAGAGATTTATTTTGGCTCAGGGTTTCAGAGGTTTGGGTTCATGTGTGTGCGACTCCACTGCCGGTGGTGAGGCAGAGCATCATGTCAGAAGGGCATGGTAGACCATAGCTATTTACTTCAGGGCAGCCAGAAGCAGAGAGAGGAGGAAATGAGCAGGGGACAAGATAATCCTACCAGGAGGGCACACTTTCTCCTACTGGGCCTACCATCTACTGTTTCCACCACTTCCCATAAGGTCATCAGCTATGGAATTAATCCATTGATGAGGCCAGAGCCCTCAGGGTCCAGTCACTTCCCACATCCCAACCACTGGACGTTGCTGCATTGGGAGCCACAATTTGAACACATGATCTTTTGGGGGACAGTCCCGATCCAAATCATAACAGCAGAATTCACCAGAGAAACAGACCTAGTCATTTTTATAAACACACAAATACATACACACACACATACACAAACAAATCTATTATAAGGAATTGACTCATGTATAACAGAGACTGGAAAGTGCCCAGATCTGCAGGATGAATTAAGAAGCTGGAGACCTAGGAGAACTTAAGGTAGGTAGCAGTCCAAATGCCAAGAGGTGTAAGAACCAGAAGAGTTGAAGATCCAATTGCTGTGCGAGGCAGAAAAATGCCAGCCTCCTAGTTCAAATGCTGTTGGACAGTAGAAAAGTTCTTTCACTTACAGGAGACTCAACCCTTTTGTTCTATGCAGCCTTTAACTCATTGAATGAGACCCATCCTCATTAGTCCTAGGAATCTGCTTTACTCAAGTCTGTCAATTTGAATGTTAATCTCATCCAAAGGCAACTTTGCAAAAACTCTCAAGATAATGTTCAACAAATATCTGAACACCCCATGACCCAGTCACGTGAAATTATAAAACTAGCCATCGCAAAACTCTTTTTTTTTTTTTTTTTTTGAGAGAGAGAGAGGAACAGTAAGAGGAGAGAAAGAGAGAATCCATATTATGTAGTTTTTCATGTGGCCTTCATTGTTCCAATACTCCACACTTCATTGTGTATGTGGTGCTTGGGTTTGAACCTGGATCCTCGTGCATGCCAGACAAGCACCATAACCACTGAGCCACCACTCCATTTCCTCATCTAAACTCTTGTTTGTAAAAAAATGTAGATTCTAACAATTATTGAACACTTCCTTGTGTCAGGGCTTGTGCTACATGTAAGCTTTATGTGTGTGCTCCTATTAAAGACGCAATGATTCTATGAAGCCACTAGCATTTGCACTAGCTGCAGTCGCCAGATGCGAGGTTAAGTGACTTGTTCCAGGTAACAGAGCTGGCAGGCAAGGGGACATGGATTGGAACCCTAGATCTCAGTCCTAACCCCAATACTAATATTGATGCTGAAAGAAGTTATTTTCTGGAGAATACTTATTTATAACCTAACAACTGAGTGAAAAACTTCTACATAATGTTATAAAGCAAAAATCTTCATTTCATAAGCAAATCTTTTGTTGTTTCCTCACATTCTTCCTATGGTGTGTTTTAAGGACTGTGAAAATATCTATTAATATGTAAAAACAAATTAATTGCAAGTACCCAAGAAGAAAAGGAAAATATCACTGTCCAAGCAGAGAAAAATAAATCATGTGTCTTGAAATTTAGTTATGACTGTTATTTGAAATAAATCCATTCTATTAAATAAGGAACTAGATATATAGTATGAAAAATTTGAATCCAGTAGGCATGTGAGTGTATTATTCTGTAAGCAACCACTGTGCCAATCACATGTGTTTGGTAACCTGGATTTGTTACCAAAGTTACTGATTTGACAATATCAACATACTTCTTTTAGAAAAGAAAATATAGTTTTGGGAGAAAATGATGATCCATAAACATTATAAAGGGGGAAATCTTAAATATTTGGAGAATTTTAAGTTACATTAATACAACTGTACCATGCAGCTTTTTAGAGAATTCTAGGCAAATCATCTGTTGATAAGGGATTCAATATAGTTTATTTTCTAAATGTGCAAACAAAATAGACAACTGGGAGTTGCCTCATTCTCATAGTTATCCATAGAAATCATGGGATATGTCTTTCAACTCATGTCAAAGAAATTCTGAAAGGATATGTTGGTAATAATGAAACCTTGCAAATATACTGTTTCTATTGGACGCCACCACGCTTAATGGTTTAACTTCACTTATCTACTAAGCATAATTCACATGAAACTGTAACAGAAAAAGTAACCTTAAATTTTTAAGAGCACCTAAAACCTGTCTATTATTTCACCTTACCATTTCAAATTTGTATTCCTACATTTGAGCAACAGAAAAATATTCAGATATATTATTCCCATAAACCTATTGAAATTAATCAGTGAGGACACTTCTTAGTGGTTATATTTGCAGAGTTACATTTGCAGAGTAATCTTATTTATCTATACCCTCCAAAGATTTCTACCTTACAATGAGCTCCACAAGCATTACACAAGTGTGTATTTCTGTACAAGGGAACTCTAAGATGAAGCTCTTGAGACTCATTATTTGGAATGATAAGGGAGATAGATTAATGAGTTGAGAATAAAATAAGGGATATTCACCAAGATGTGAACAAGTCCAGGACATCAGATCTGTTTTGTAGGTAAGGAAAAGCATGGGCAGTGGTATAGAGTAATACATAAGGCCCTAAGATGTTGGCTGCACTGGAGCTATCAAATCCTATTTGAAGACTAGGGCATAAAATTCCTAACAAGAGTGGGGAATGTGGGCAGTGTGCAGATGTTTGATACAGTGATGACATGGCTGTCCATCCAACTCAGGAAACCTGTCAAGTTGGAGAGGAAATCCAACACCCAGATCTTGGTTTCTTTTATCTTTAAAGAAAACGAACTAGAATTCCTTTGAGAAATAATTGGTTCCAGGTATGAAAAAATAAATAAATGAGTCTGGAAAATTTTGTGTTCACAAAAAGTGAGGAAGTTCTCAAAGAAATAAAAGGACAGGGACATGTCAAACAGATGACAGACTTGCTATGGTTCGGATAAGGGCTGAGCACCAACCCCCTCAAGGTTCACGTGTTGAAATTTACTTCCCATCATGAGGAAATCCAGCCTAGATAAACCATTCAAGAATGAAATGCTTCTGATGTTCACAACTAGAAAAATTTGAAGAAAAGAATGAATAATTCAGAATTGGATTATAATCCTAAGTAGTAATCAAGGCAAAACAGTTATAAGTGACTTTATAGTGGACAAAATCCATAATACATTTGCCAGGTGATCAAGCCAGATGTTGATAGCATGGACCCTTCGCATGATGAAATGAGAAATGGTACTTCCCTGATTTGGTCTTCCTTCCCCAAATACATGAGCTCAGTGCTATGGCCTGAATGTTTGTGCACCTTCAATATGCGTATTTTGAAATCTCTACCCCCAAAGTGTAGTAGGAGGAGGTCATTAGGTGACATGGATAAAGCCTTCATGAATGGAATGTTTTCTCCAATAAAAGAGGCCCAAAACAGACACCTCACCCCTTTTGTCATGGAATGACACAGAAAAAAAAAAAATACCATACATCATCCATGGGCCAGAAAGACTGTCTTCCAAAGACAATAACTCTATTGATCTATTGACTTCTTGATTTTGGAATTCCCAGAATCCTGAGTTATGAGAAGTAGTTATGTCATTTAAAAGCTACTCAGTTTATGGAATTTTATTATAGCACATTGAAACAATCAAGACACCTAGTCAAATGCTGACTAAAAATGTAACACAATCTCAAATTGGAACATTCTACAGAATATCTGACCAGTACTCCTCAATACTATCAACATCACTGAAAACAATTTGAAGAACATTACTGAACTGAGAAGGGTAAGCAGAAATTACACCTAAAAAGAAAAAAAATCATTAGGGGAAAAAAAGCAAAATTGAGCAATATATAGTTAATAATAATGTACTCGTGTTGGTTCCTTCATTGTGATACAAGTACCATCAGAATGTAAAGTTTTAAACAGAAGCAACTCAATGAAAGCACAACACCTATCTAAACTTCACAACTTTTCTATGAATCTAAAACTATTCTGTAATTTTTGAAAAGCTTCTTCCCCACAAGCCCTTCAGAATATGAAATTAAACCCAGACATATAGGAGAAAAATAACGAGTTGATTATGAGTGAAATTACTGAGCAAGTGAATTCAGGTTGACATTGTTTGGATTTGCTTTGATACCTGACCTGCCCCTGAGGCTCCATTGTGACAGAAGGGTTGGCCCACAGTCTTGCTCTATTAGGAAATGGTATGAGCTTTTAAGAAGTGGGAACTTGTGGGAAGTCCACTGGTCATTGGAGTCATGCGCTTAGAAAGGATATGTGGGACCCTGGTCTCTCATTCTGCTTCCTCCACTTGCCTCAATGTATGGACTCGCCATGATGTCTATCACCTGTTACCAGCCGTGGGGTCATCAGGAGAATTGAGCTGATGCAGGCACATGCACTGGAGTATCAGGATTCTAAGTGAAATAAATCCCTCTTTATGCAGTTAGCTACCATAGGGGTTGCTTTAGAATATTGAAAAGCTGGCTAATACAAGAGTCAGTGTTGCCTCAGTGATGAAAGAGAAACAAAGGTAGAGTTAACCTTGGTAGAATGACTTCAAACCAAAGTGATTCTTCTACAACTTCTGTTTATCAATTAATTAAAGAATCTGATTTCCATGCCCCATGGTTTGAATATGAAACAAAATAAGTCCCTTTTCTCCAAAGATAGTGTAGTCAGTCTAATTGATAAGATGTAGGAGAAAAAGCAATGATTACAGTATGAGAAGTTTTTTGGTCTATACTACAGAAGTATGATGAAATCATAATTTATTGTTATAGTTTGTATGTGAGGGGTCCCCCAAAAGCTCACATGTGACAATATGGGAAGGCTGAGATGAAAAGATTGGGTTATAAGAGCCTTAACCGCAGGCAGGTAGGGTGTGTCTGGAGAAGGCGGGTCATTGGGGGGGTGTGCCCTTGGTGTATATATTTTGTACCTGGAATGCAGTATCTCTCTGTGCTCCCTGGAGCCATGCTGCCCACCATGATGTTCAGTCTCATCTCAAGCTCCAAAGCTGGCCTTCTGTGGATTAAGACCTTTGAAACCGTGAGACCCTAAATAAACTTTTCCTCCAAAAATTTTTCTTGTCAGATCTTTAAATCACAGCAATGGAAAAAGCAGACTAAAACATTTATTGGCTATTGAACATTGATTGTCTTTGTGTAGATATATGCCCTGGGAGTTGACCAAATCGCATATTTAACAAAAGTTGGAAAAATCAGGGAAGTTTACAATAAAAATTATCTTTGAGCTTAATGTTTCCAAAATTAGTACAATTTGGAAACATGAATAAGTCACATATGGCCATATCTGACAGACAGAATGACTTATGTAAAGAGATGAACTAACCAAATAAGGTCCAACAGTAGCTTGCAGGATAAAAAAGTCAAGTGTACGTAGGTGAATAATGTCAGATTTAAATTTTTCTTTTCCGTCAAAGATGAATACTATAATGCGGGACAGACTACTTCCATTCTTAGATCCCCCTCCTCCTTTCAGATAATACCTCCCTCCATGTGGATACCCACCTCTTTCCAGGGACCCCGTCTGATACCCACCCATCTCTTTCCAGTGAACTCTCCTGACACATGTCTACCTCTTTCTGGAGACCCTCACTCTCACAGTCGCCATCTACTACCTCTTTGTACCCATCTGTATCTTACCTTAGCCAACCATGACGACTGTGCACTAGAACTGCTCCAATCACACCAAAGGGCAGCATTATGTCAGGTGGGAGTTAAAAACCCCAATTTTCCTGCTTCTGTGTGCATTTTTCTTTTCTCCCTTTGACCCAAGTAAAATTTCTGCCTTCAAATTATCATATATATACTAAAAAATGTTCTTAAAAGGTATAAGAATTATGTCACCATATTGGATTTTTTTAAGGAACAATATAGGACTCATAAGAAAGGCAAAGGATAAGCAGGACGGGAGGAGAGAGGTAGAGGGGGTGCGTGGGGATAGACATTGAACAAACTGTACTGCTGATTTGTGTGCATCTAGGACTATGTGACAACCAATCCCATCATTATATAAAACTATAATGCATTAATAACAAAATAAATTAAAAAAAATTTCTGCCTTGCTTACCTGTATCCGATCACATGTGTGATTTCATTTATAACAATAAGCACAACACTAGAGAGTACTAATGCGTGAAGAAGGTATGTGGTTGACTTCAGGAAGGTACAATGAGTACCCAATCCCCTACCACAAGAACAGGGTTGGAACAAGGTTTGATCTATTCTGAATTGCTATAAGAAAACACCTGAAGCTGGATGCTTTATAAGGAAAAGAGGTTTATCTGCTATC
>PVKS010010765.1:0-58984 GCA_004027875.1 Aplodontia rufa
TTTTTTTTTTTTTTTTGTACTAATGATTGAACCCAGTGGCAGTTTGCCACTGAGCCACATCCCCAGCGCTTTTTATCTTTTATTTGGAGACGGGGCCTCGCTACAGGCATGCATCACTGCACCCGACTCTCAACTCAGGAGTCTTCCTGCTGCCCTGATGTAGCAGCCTTCTCACCCACCGTGTCTAAGGACATCTACAGATGCTTGTTCCTACAGCCTCTCTTCATTAAATCTCTGAAATAGTTCCTCCTACAATGTCCTCTGGTGATCAACTCATCGCTGGGCAACTGTCACTCAGGGGTCTCTGCTGACCTTCTCTAAGTAACTGTTAACCCAGTTAATGTCTCTACATTATTCTCACTACTTTTCTTTTTCTTTCTTTCTTTTTTCCTGCTTTTTCTTGCTGTGTTAGGGATTGAACCCAGAATCTCACGTGTGCTAGGGAAGCAATCTACCATACTGAGCTCCTTCCTCACCTCTTCTTACTACGTTTCTACTCGATAGCTTTCCCATTGGTTCAAGGCCACTGTTATATTTCCCTTGGATCTTTTCTTTTCTCTCTCTCTCTCTCTCTCTTTTTTATTGGTTCAGCATTGTCTTACATAATGAAGGGATTCCTTGGTTCACATTCATGCATGCATCACATTGACAGAACTACTTAAACCCAATCATTGTCCAGGATCTTCCCCTACTCCCTGTCTCGTGACTCCTCCATAGTTCCCCAAGGTTACAGATATAAATTACCATGTACATGAATTTAAATGAATTTAAACATTGGAATTACCAGATTTATACACCTGTCTGGGTGCATTTGGGGTTCTCATGGGAGTCAACTGTACTCTACAGTATTGAACACTCCCCTTTTTCCCTCTCTCTCCTCCCTCCGTTTCTCTCCCCACCTCCCTTCCTAGCTCTAGTCCCCACAGCTTATGTGTTACTTCAGATTTGGTGGGTCTATTAAGTAAGCTTGACTGACTTACATCCTATCTTTTCTTGCAGTGGCTAGTTACCCTTTTCTTTCAGCAGTGCCTCTGAGACGTAGAATTTGATCATTCCCTTCCTTGGTCATTGACCTGGACCGTACTTAATTTGTTCTTTGCTTTTCTGAAATGTGTAATTCAGTTTCTCCTTTGAGGCGAAGACTGTAGCAGCATTATCATCTCTTCCTTCCTGAAGATTGAAAATATCTTCTTTTGCCCTCCTACACTGGTTCTCAAACTTGAGTGTGCATAGGAAGCCCCTGAAGAGCTTGTTAAAACTTAGATGGCTATTGGTCATGGTGCGTCCTGTAGTCCCAGCAGCTAGGGAGGCTGAGGCAGGGGGATTGCAAGTTCAAAGCCAGCCTCTGCACCTCAGCGAGGCCCTGAGCAATTTAGCAAGATCCTATCTCAAAATAAAATAATAATAATAATAATAATAAGGGCTAGGGATGTGGTTCAGTGGTTAAACACCTCAGGTTCAATCCCTGGAACCTCCCCCCCAAAAAATAGAATTCAGATCACTCCTAGGGTTTCTGATTCAGTGGCTCTGAGGAGGGGCCTAGGGATGTGTATTTTAAAAAAAAAAAGCGTTGGGGATTTAGCTCAGTGGCAGAGCGCTTGCCTAGCAGGCGCAAGGCCCCAGTTCAAGTGAAAATGGTGTCACACTTTGAGAACTCTGGTCTTGAACCAGAGGTTGCACAGGGCTTAGAGGAACTATGTCCTGTGCTGATTTGTCACTAAAACCGTATCACCTCAGTTTCTTGCTCCTTTTAGCTAAGAGGGTCAGTCGGCTGTCCATTTCGACAGAATGAGCGCTTTCAGATCTCTTGCCATGGCCAGTGTGCTCTGTCTCCATGTCACCTCTACTGGCCCCTCACACGTATCCCTGTGTGCACATCCCCCACACCCATGCACAGCCACCTCAGAAACCAATTACAAGGTGTGCTAACGGGCACTGTAGCCCCCTCTTTGCCCATTTCAGGCTATTTATCTTCTCTTCCCAGCAAATAATCTTAAATGAAAACATTTCGTTTGCCCTTTAAACACAGCCCTCTGCCCAGCACACCCTGTCCTACCCCACTTAGTGAGCTGGGACATGGAAGTGGTGCAGTGAGTGGCTCTGCTCGCAAGCTCCCCAACCCTGATTCTACCTTCTCAGCCTGATTTCCTGGAATATCAGAAAGTAGGGAAATTTCGACTGGGATGCATTTTATTTAGTAAATCCTCATAGGACTTCCCTGTGGTGTTTTCCTTCTTTTATTTTCTTTAGTGACTCCTTTTATTTGGTTTTCAGCAAAGGGTATGGTAAGCATTCGCATAGATGGATTTAAAGAAGGCCAGGAGGTCGGTGTTGATGTGTATTCTGGTGGCAAGGCCTCCTGGGACGCCCTGCTCAGTCCTGGGGCAGGTTTGCCAGCAGGTGGTGGTGGTGTGGGGTGGGGTGGGGGGAGTTTGAGATGAGGCCAGTGAGGCCAGTGAGGCCAATGAGGCCGGATTCTCTGCTCCCGCTGATGAATGGAGTCTGGGCCAGACTACAGATTCCAGCAGCCATTCCCAGCTAAAACTGGGAATTTGGGCTGGCTGCACGGGTCTGCACCTGAAAGTATTAGCAATTCTCCAGCTAAAAGCTGGGTGTTGCAGCTCTTGGTGTGGTGGAAATTCATCCCAGGAATTTGGCGCCAATCTTCTGGGTCCTTGTCTCATGAATTTGAAGAATAAAATCCACGGACAACCACAGAAGGAGGAGTAAAAGGAGTAGGATTTATTTAGGAAGAAGAGCAGAGACTGCTGAGGGGCACCTGGAAGCAGGACACCGTCTGTCTAATGGAGAACAGGCCAGGGGTTATATTGATTTGGGGTATGAGCATAATTAACATTCATGCAAAGCAGGCATTGAGAAATGCATCTACATCACTGGTTGGAACCTATGCAAAGCAGGCATTGAAACCTAGTACTAAGTCATTGGTTAAAATCTATGCAAAACAGGTAGCAATTCTTTCCAAGTTCCCATCTGTGTCCACCCCCATTTCTTAGTTTTCCCGCCTGAGGGACAAAGGAGTAGCCCGCACAGGTGAGCCTCATGGTCATTTGCATATGAAGGCCCTGAGTATGCCCTGTCAATCACTCTCTACCAGCTAGCTCTTAGATGGGGCCGTTTTTCCTGTCCTGACTACCTAGCCATTTCACTCTCTCCTAAAACTGTCTCAGTGTCACTCCATCTGCTCCATCTGCGAGTGTGGATGCAGGGCTGTGAGAGGGCACAGGGGTTATACGCTCAATTAAGCTTCTCTGCAGAGAGGGTTGCACATTCAACAAGTTTGTAGGGTGTGGGTTTTTTTTTTTTTTTTTTTCCTTTTCCTGTTCCCAATATGTTTTTGTTTGGTTTCTGGCAAAGTCATTTGCCCTGGATTCAGAATTGCTACCCTCGAGCAGTTTCCCAGGCCTTGGCCGACTTGAGTTGATGGCTGAGGACAGTCTTGGAAAGGATTCTTCCTGAGAGATACAAATGGCACAACCCTGGGAACAACTGGGTGGTGTCTGGCCAGTGTCTACTAAGGAGGTGATAGCGCTCTGAGAATGTGCAAAACTCAACTGAGTTCCTTGATGAGACAAAATTGTAAACATTACAGGATTCACTAGACCGATTGTCCTACCAAAGGAAATTTCTATAAGAAAGTTTCCCGATGGTGGAAATAATAATGAATGAAACAGCATTTTGCCCCGAGGAGTGCCGTTTCCTAAGTGATTCATGGGAAAGGCGTGTTTCTGCTCCAATTGATGGGTGGTGTGTCCCCTGCCTTGGCAGCTTGGCCTGATGCTGGTGTTCATGAAAACTACTGTAAAAGAGCAAACAGACATTCTGTGTGTGTTTTTCTTACTAGAGAAAAGGCTGGATCAGATTTCTGCCACTTTAGTTAAACAGATCTCTTCCCTCCCCACAGCTCCCCTTCTCTCTCTCTATCCAGGCAAATGTGGATATTAAATATTAATTCTTTCATTTGAGGACTTAAAAATTTAGTCATCTTGGAGGAGTCAACCTTTCTGGTTGTCAGTTCAAGTAAGACTGACTTGACTCCCCTCACTGCGACACCTCATCCTTCCCCTGCGACACCTCATCCTTCCCCTGCAGTCAAGTCTCTGTCCCCATCAAGCTTCATCTGTCTCCATCCTTTCCTCCCACCACCCCATCCCACAGGTCTTTCCCTTTCGCAGACTGTCTCTCTTCTCTGCACATGATAGATTCAGCTCATCCTTCTGGCCAAGACATGAATGAAGCGCTGCTTCTAAGAATCTGCTGTTGTGAAAAATCCATTTCCTTGTCTATTCTCCTGCCCTGGTTTACTTATTTTATAGCTGGGAATATGCTAGAACATTAACGGCTTTACCTTGCTCATGCCAGGAGCAAGGTACCCAACTAGAACTTTATCACCATCTTCATTTTACAAAAGAGGACACTGAGGCACAGAGAGGCGCCATAGAAGCAGAGCGAAGGTGCACAGCAGCTAGAACCTCGCTCTTCTCCGCTGTGCTCCCTGTGTGGTCCCCAGCAGGAATCATAGTGTTGTCCTTTTTGGCGTCCCTAGCAGCTGGCACAGTTCTGCAGTAGTCATCAACAGTGCCAGGCTTATTTGGGAACATGGTGTCCATGAAAGCCTTGCTGGAGAGACAGCTGGGGGAACCCGTGTGATACTGGAGTGAGGAGGCTGCTAATGGCAGTTTCAGCACATGTCATGAAGGCTCATTCTCTGGAACCCATCGTTAGTGTAGTTGACCCCAAGTGTCCCAAATGGGGATTGTGAGGGGACTACTTTCCTACCAGAGCACAATTCCAACATCCCATCTTCAAAAGAGAGTCTCCTTTTCATTTCTAATTTTCTGAAACACCATGTGTCTCAGTGTCTAAGTGTCTGTTCAGCCAGCCTGCAACACTTGCAGGCCAGGCCCAATTCTGCTTTGCAGAGTGGACAATCACAAGTGTTCAAAACCTGTTTTGGGGTTCAGGATGCTGCTGCTCAGCAAGGGATGGGTTCTCACAATGTGCGGGTCCCACATCTTCCAAGACCTGCCAGACCTCCTAAGCCAGCATCTCTGAGGCATGGGGCATGGGGCTTGGTCTGATAGGAAAATGCCTATGTGTGGTAGTATCGACCGAGCAGCACTCTGCGTCCATTTTCCAGAATGCCCTGCTATAGAATTCAAACCTATTTTAAACCAGTTTAACTTAGGCATTTGAAATTAATAGCTTCGTATACCTTTATTAACCTATATTAGAAAAATCCTAGAACTGTTGTCTCATTAAGTCTAGAATCAATGTTGAAATTAAGATTCAATAATAAAAACAGCTCCACCATAATTTAATTCAAAACTTAAAATTTCTCTCCTTCAGTCTTTTGAAAAAATAATATTTTGTTCATAATCCGGGTGACAGGCTGATGGGGTTTTATTTGTTTATTTTTATTTATGTTCTGAGATGAGGTCTCCTTTGTTGCCCATGCTGGCCGGCAACTCCTGGGCTCGAGTTATCCTCCTCCTTCAGCGTCCCAGGTAACTGGGGTTACAGGTGTGCACCATTGAAGCTGGAGTTTTGAGATGAGGCCGGATTCTCTGCTCCCGCTGGCAAATGAAGTTGGGCTGGCTATAGAATTCTGTGGCCAAAGCAGCCCATTTTCAGTGTTTGAAGCTATTCCCAGTTAAAACTGGGAATTTGGGCTGGCTGCAGATATCAGTAGCTGAAATAGGATTAGCAGCACCCCAGTTAAGACCCCCCCCCCCACTGTTGAGTGGTGCATTGCAGCTCTTGGTGTGGAAATTCAACCCGGGAATTCAGCGCCCGTCTCCTGTGTTCTTGTTTCGTGAATTTGAAGAATAAAATAATCCGTGGACAAGCAGGGAAGGGAAGAGTAAAAGCAGTAGGATTTATTTAGGGAAGGAGAGCCGAGTCTGCACAAAGTGGAGGGCCACCTGGAAGCAGGATAGCATCTGATGTGTGCTCGGCCAGGGTTTATATTTATATTGGTTTGGGTATCAGCCATAATTAAGATTCACGTAAAGCAGGCATTGAGAAAAGCACCAAATTGTTGGTTAAACTCTATGTAAAACAGGCATTGAAACTAAGCACAAAACCATTGGTTAAAATCTATGCAAAACAGGTAACAAATCTTCCCTAGTTCCCCTCTGTGTCCATCCCCTCTTCTAAGTTTTCCCAGCTCTGGGACAAAGGAATTGCTCCCTCAGGTGAGCCCCATGGTCTTTTGCATTTGAAGGCCCTAAGCACACCCGTTAATCAGGTTAATCACTACTAGGTGTGGTTGAATGGGGCCCGTAGTCCTGACTACCTAGTCAGTTTACTGTCTCTCCTAATCTGTCTTGCCATCACACCTTGCTTTGAGTTTTTATTTTACAATTATTTTTTCAAATAAATATTGAATGTCCTCATATAATCACAGTGTTTCACAATATTTTTTAAATTGATATATGATCTGAGAGGTCAGCTTAGTGTCTTAACACTATAAATGTTTCCCTGTAGCTTGGAGTTGGGGGTCCTGGGGGATGGTTGGTAAGAGTACAGGAAGCAAGGATTCTCCAGTAAAGGAAGCAAGGATTCTCCAATAACATCCGGTGTCATTTGCTCCTTTGTAGGGTAAAGCATCAAGTGGAATATCTGGGTCTGAAAGAAAACATCCGTGTGAGAAGGGCTGGCTATGCCTATCGGCGCATCTTCCAGAAGTTTCTACAGCGGTAATGCACCAGTGACGCTGAACTTTCTATTTTTAAACAGGTTTATTGAGATATGATCATCTGGAATTCATCCACTTAAAGTGTGTGATTCCACAACCTTTGAATGGGGCCCATAGTCCTGATTACCTAGCCATTTTACTATCTCCCCTAATCTGTCTTGCCTTGCTTTGAGTTTTTATTTTACTATTATTTTTTCAAATAAATATGAGTTGTGCATTCATCATCAAGTTAACCTTAGAGCACATCCTACCCTGAAAAGACGTCCTGCGCTCCTTCATTGTCAACCCTCAGCTCTCCCCTGACCCCTGGACAGCCACTGTTCTAAGTCCTGTCCCTCTCGGTTTGCCTAAGCTGAACTCTTCCTCAAAACAATCTGGTGTGAGTTCTTATGACCGGCTTCTTTCACTTACCGGAGCGTTTCCAAGATTCTTCCGTGTTGTAGCCTTCTGCACATCATTCCTGTCTATTACTGCTGAATGCCTTCTATCGCGTGGATGGACCCCATTTTACTTGTTCATTCATCAATTGGTAAATGATTGTTTTCACTCTTTGGCCCTTGTGAATAATGCTGCTTGGGAAATTCATGTGCAAGTTTTTGTATGGATGTGTGTTTCCATTTCTCTTGGGAATATTCCTACAAGTGGACTTGCTGGTCATGTGCTAACTCCATGTTTAACCTCTTTGAGGAATTACTGGGTTTTCTGAATCGAGGAAGGCACCACTTTACATTCCCATGGCAGCCCTGAGGGCTGCAATTGATCCCTAATCCTCGTCAGCTTGTGCTGACTAAGCCTCCTAGTGGGGGTGCAGTGGCATCCCATTGTGGCTTGGATTTGCTTTTCCCAGATGGCAAATGATATTCAGCAGGATCTTTTTATTGCTTATTGGCCATTTGTATTTCCTCTTTGAAGAAAAGTCTGTCCAAGTTCTTTGCCCATTTTTTAGGGCTCTTGTCTTTTTATTATTGAGTTGTAATAGAATTTTTTAACCATTACTCATTATAGAATTCATCCGTGGCCACCAGTCGGCTGTTCATAAATGCAGTCAAAGTTCACGAATTCATGATAGTTGTAACATAGGAGCTGCTGAGGTTTAACTTGACTGAGCAAGTCAGTAGTACTAAAACAACTGCAGGAAAATATTTAACCTACTCAAGAAATAAGTTTAGAGTATCTAACTTTGAAGTTTTTGTACAATTCATGCTTAAATTTAAACTGTATTGTATTTCCCTTACAGTCTATTAGGCAGGATCTATACTCAAAAGGTTCTGTCTTATATTTTGCTTAATTTTGAAGATGATAAAATTGAATGTCCTTAAAGTATGATGTCATTCTGACTTCTCTAATGGTTCTGTGGAGTTCTACTGTTCCACAACTATCTTCTTTTCTTTAATAAATAGGGAAGCAAGGAAAAAAAGACATGTAATCCAAATGTATCATTTTAATCAGAAAACAGTCTGTCTTCCTGATATGTGACACAGAGGCAGGATGTAAAGGTTTTAAAATTCAGATTAGCATAAAGAACTAGCAGGCTGAAGAAGAACTCAAATGTGGTCTTTGAAGTCTACTACTCCAATAGAGCAGTTCTTCCTCATGCCCTAAGATTAGGCTGGAGGCTTTCGGAAAGAGCTGATCATTCCACACAATGAAGTTCCGTTGCCTCAGTTCCACACATTCAAGTTTCCTGATTATTTTAGGACCAGGATAGCCCAGGAATAAAATTCACTCTCTTTGTTCTCTGATGTGAAGGTGCCAGTATACCAATACGACAAGCAGGGCTGTATGAAAGGTATTTAGGGAGTTTAGAAAAATAAATCTTCAGAGATTTTGTGTCACTGCAGCACTTGTTGAGGGAAAACTTAGGTGCTAGTTATGAGACCTGAGTCCTTATTAAATTGATCAGTAACACCACAGCAGAGTTGCTGACCTGTGCTACTGTCATCTTGGGCTGGGTGACTTGTGGGAGGATGCTGTGCAGTCTCCTTGGCCTCCGCCTCCCTGCAGTGCAGCTTCCTTCCCGTTGTGACAACCCAAAGTGTGTCCAGACCTTACCTATTGTTTCCAGCGCACAGCCTGTTGCAAATCACTGGTTTAAAGCATCATTACCATTTTTTGTCAAAACAGCATTTCTTTGAATATAATTGTTTTAATTAAGAGGAAATAAATCAATTATAAGAAAGAGTAAATGAAAAAGTATATTCTCTATCTTTCCGTAATTCAGAAAGGCGTGACCTCAGTAGTTCCAAAACATTTATGATTTTAATAGATTTTTAAATCTTTTACTCTATCTCCTGTACTTAAACTCTTTGACATTTGGAGTTCTAACTTCCATGTGCAGGTCTACATGCTTAGCTGTCTCGGGAGAGCAGGAAGTCCGCATTCTCCTTTCCCGAATGCCCTGGGCCTTATTTGTCTAAGGGCCCTTGAGCAGACTGTGTGATTTGCTTGCAGCAGCTCCTTAGGGGAGCTGTTGGTCATCATATCTCGGCTTCTCCTGAGCCCCATGCAGGCACTTTATGGTGAGCCTCAGTGAGTAGCATTTGGTGAAAACTGTTGTGTCCCTAGTGTTGAAGAACTTTCATTAAAGGAATCTGTTATAGGATGCTTCCACTATAGCTCTCCTGCAGAGGACTTCCAGAAGAAACAAATAGCCCTGTCTTATAAAAAGCAGGCTTTTTTTCTTATTGCTGTCATACTTCTCTTAGTTTGAGAATACTGGGAGGGGAATCAAAATTAGGTTTGGAAGGACATTTGTTTTTCAATAAAACAGTACATTTTCAGTTTTCTGCAGCAGTATTTTAAAACTGTTACTGAAATGGTCCACTAAAAACTGACCTGGAGTCTAGATGGATCAATGACAAGGAATATTTCTCTGGAGGTAACACTGTTTCCCATAAGGTAGATGAGTATGGAATCCTGGCCATGCAAAATTCGCCTAGAGTTGGCCACACCTGTCTCAGCCAGTGAGGCCCTACAGGTAAATAAACCAGTTTCATACCTTTATTCTCTCCAAGGCCTAGATAGGCTTCATTTATAAGTTTACTCTCTAGGTATTCACAGAAAAACTGCTGAGTGAGAAACAGAAAGTCAACTGTGAGGGAGAGGATCTATTACTACACCGTACAGCTATCCTCATCAGCATGTATTATCCACCTCTCCCGAGAAAGGAAGCCTGCAGAGGCCCAAGTAAGCAGTGGTTCCAGCTGCTACCTAGGGTGCGCGGTGGCTTAGAAAATAGTGTGTACTTTTAGAGTGCGTTCTTTTCCCCCCTCTCTGGAAAACACTTTATTTTTATCAAAATCGTGCTTTTTGACTGAGCGTTAGACAGTGAAGTTCAAAGGATGCCTTAATTCCTTGTTGTTGGCCCACGTGCTCTTTAAGTCAGTCCAGCACTACTGTGAGCAGTAGAAAGAACCACTTCACCACCTTCCCACTTGAACTTTCATGCCTTTAGAAAGTGTTTTTAAAACTGTTAAGGATGGAAGTCACATTGAGTCTTGGCTTGGAAATATAATTCTTCAGAAAATACATCTCTGAGCTAGGCAATGTGTATTCCTTACCATAGGTAGAAGAAATAATCCCAAATGTTTTCGTCTGACCCTTAGGAAGAAAAATGTGGTAGAAATAAAAGAGACTTGCAAAGTTTACCTTGCACACAATTTCTGCTTCCTCTCAAGCATTCTTCCCCTTGACCTTGACCCCCAGTCCCTGAGAGTGCAGGGGTGTTGAAATGGCATGCTTTGTCAGGAAAGGCACTGCATGCTGTGGTAGAGAAGAGAAAGAATAGGAAGGGGTGGAGTGATAGAGAACGGCCTACCGTTTGCCAAAATTCTTATGTCCTTGGAGCTCAAAAATATCCTTAAACGCAAGAACCAGCAACTAGTTGTCACCAGGGCCTGTGCTGTGTTTGTTCTGAAAAGAAAATGTTAGCTCAAGAGATAACAAGGAAGCAATCTAAGGTTCCTACCAGTCTAAGGGCAGCATAGAGAATTCCACACAGAGGGAACAGCCCGCTTAAAGTCCTTTAGAAAAAACATTGGCATATTTGAGTCTTAAGCTGAGAATGCCTGATCAAGGAGTATAAGTCATTACCACCATCTCTCCAAAATTATCACAGGTATCAACTAGGTGGTGTGACCGTTACCTTGTGCAAGCTGCCTGTTCCTGCCACAATATCCTGGAGTTAAAGAGAGCAAACCAGGTGGAGAGCTTCGTGCTAGAATTGTGCCCTGCTGTCTCCATGGACACCAAAGGGTGAAGGCAAGGATGCATCAAGCTTCAAGAAAGCACAGGAAAGCACCAGAGTGCTTGAGAAGCCTATGTGTTCCCAAGACCCTCTCCCACCGCTGGGGGCCTTGTTAGAATGAGACAGAGAAAACTCCGCTGAGTTTCTTACTATAAAAGAGACCAAAGAAGAGAAACCCAGCATTTTTTTTTTTTTTAACAGAGAGAGGGACAGGGAGAAAGAGAGGGGGAAACAAACCAATTTTATTTAGTTTTTCATGTCGCTTTCATTGTACGTGGTACGGGGGTTTGAACTGTCCTCACACGTGCCAGGCAAGTGCTGTAACCTGTTAAACAGCATTGTTTTTCTAAGGAAAGAAATATGAATTGCAATAGAGAGACCTGTTGGCAGTTGTTTGGTAGAAGTTTTTTAGTTTATAATTTTGATCAGATTAAGCCAAACAAAATTGCACTCTTAGACCTTTGTCACTTTGGAGGTCTGGTTTTTTCTTTCTTGCTCTACCCTCCCTGAGCCCTTCCCCCTCATTCATTTAGATTACCAGTTCCTTCCTACCTTTTTACTAACTCTTCCAATCACATCTAGAAAGGTTCTGCTAGCAGTCATTTCTGTGTGGCTTCATTTGTTGAATCGACATCATTATACCACAAGTGAAATTTATTCATGCTAATGTGCAGCTTCAAGTAGGCATTCTTTTAAGCTTTTTACCTTTAATTAGGAAACAGAAAGATTTACTTCTCCAGGAAATTAAGATATCACCATGCAATATGTCATTATTAGGGGAGCACATGGGCTCCTAGAATCACCTTAGTCCCAACCAATTGCCCTCTGGAGCCCTAGACTCTGAAGTCAGGGCCAGTCTTCTCAAGTTTCTCTTCTCCCTTAGCTGTGATAAGTCAGTCCAATCCTGATATTGTTTCCGGGACCAAAGAGGACCCTGGTTCTCTCAAGCTCTGGGAGCCTATTGCCTACGCCCTAGGTGTGCATGGACCAAGGCCGTGCCCACCAACCGTCCACCCGCACACTCCTCTGATGTTTCCTTCTGTATTTTTTTTTAATAACTTTATTTAGTTTTTCACATGGCCTTAGTTGCTCCAACACTCAGTTGTGTACGTGGTGCTGGGGTTTAAACCCGGGTCCTCGTGCTTGCCAGGCAAGCGCCGAAACCGCTGAGCCACCGCTCCAGCCCCTACTTCTGTATTTTACATCCTATAATGTGCTTCTCTCTCCTCCATTATGTCACCCTTTGACATAATAGTAATATTTCTAACATTGGCATGTGTAGTAGACTGTATGGTTTTTTTTTAAGAAAGGGGACAGTGACGGGGAGGAGAGAAAGAGAGAAGCAATCTTTATTTAGTTTTTCATGTGACTTTCATTCCTTGGACACTTTGTTGTGTACGTGGTGCTGGGGTTTGAACTCACATATTTGCACGTGCCAGGCAAGCACGGTAACCACTGAGCCACCACTCCAGCCCCCCGCTGTATAATCTTAAAAGGAATATTTACATATCAAGCAGACCATGACTTATGTGCAGTGCCATGATTGAAGATGCAATACTGTATAGTTAAGCAGTCACCTTGGGCAAATGCCTGTTTACCTCTTCTACTCAGCAAAATGGAAAACAACCTGATCAAGTTGCTCTAAGATTAAAATGAGCTCATGCCTCTAAAGTACCAGTCACAGCACCTGATGCAGAGAGCAGGCCTTACGTGCTAGCCGCTCGTGTTCTTTCTTACTGCTATGTGCCAGGCATTATTTAGATGCTGCCTGTGCACTCTGGGTCACACAGATTCGGCGTCCACTCATGGGACTCTCATCCTTATCAGGGAAGCATACATTAATCCGAGAGAAACAAACTAATATTATTATGAATGATGGGGCATGGTCTGAAGGAAAAATACTGTTTGCTATCAGAGAAAGTAACAGGGGAGTGATTTTTTTATTAGGTTGCCCAAGAAGGCCTGTCTAGAAGTGTCCCCGATGCTTCTTCACCCTGAGCAAGGAGAAGCCAGCCCCATGAGGAGCTTGTCCCCTTCGACAGCATGGGCAAAGACTCTGGGGGCGGGAAAGAGTTTAGTGCATGTGAAGAAGAAGCCGTGCTTCCAAGGAACATGATGAGTCAAAGCAGAGAAGAAGAGATGAGATTGGAGATGGCTAAGACCAGGTCACTCTGGCCCTGTGACTCAGGATGCACAGAATGTCCAGGCTGAAAGCTGATACACAGTCATTTTAACAGTTGCTTATAGGAGCTTTAGGAAATGCTTTGCCTTAATTGTTAATTACTCTGAAATCAGGGGAGATTAGTATTGAGAAAAGACTGTTCATTTTGCCTGAAGAGTGTCAATAGTGACCTTCAGCAGTGCTATTTTTAGACAGTGGAAAAAAGAAATGCTGATTTTCACCAGGACGTTAATGTGGAAAACGTGACATGAGGAGGAAGTAGGAGGATGCTCTGTAATGGGCATCTCAGACTTGAAGGATTTTTCTAGTCATTGAGGTCCAACCCTGACACTCTCAGTGGAAGTGAGTGGGGGTCCCCAGTACCTGGTGACAGCAGCAAGAGCCCTGTTCTCTTGAGGGCTCCCACACAGAGCCCGGTGGTCCAGCCTGAGTCTGATCTCTCCTGTCTCATCCTCACAGGTATGCCATCCTGACCAAAGCCACCTGGCCTGTGTGGAGAGGAGATGAGAAGCAAGGAGTCCTCCACCTGCTGCAGTCCGTCAACATGGACAGCGACCAGTTCCAGCTGGGGAGGAGTAAAGTGTTCATCAAGGCCCCTGAGTCTGTGAGTGCAGCCACCTCCCCTCAGTCCCTCTCCTGCACACCTCTGCTGGTCCATCCACCACGAGGCTGGCTGCTCTTTCTCATCCTTCGACCCATGCCTCAGTTGTCATCCCCCAGGACTGTCCGTCCCTCTTTTCCCAACTCAAGTGGGTCATTTCCCACACGCCTGCTCCCTCCTGTCACCGCTCCCTTCCTCCAGAGTGCTTAGCATGCACAAAAAGGTGTTTCTGCATGGTAGCTCTTTTCTTACTTGCTGGTGCTCTTGCCTTCCAGGACAAAGTCTCTTTCAGGGCAGGGACCCTCTTCTGTTTGCCCTGTGTACCTCAGACAGAAAGTGCCCCATAGTTATTCATAGTGTTTAAGCTGAAAAGAGACTTTTTGGAGTCACAAAGAAGGCTTGGGCAATTTCATATCTTTCTCTGGTGACCAACAGGCAGTTAAGCAGGTGCAGGTTCCTCCCAGAGGGTGGAGCAGAGGCCAGCATGGGAATTCCTAGGATTGTACCTGGAAGACCGTGAGGGAACTGGGGAAGGACTTCGAGGAGAAGAAGAGATAGAGGGAGAAACCTCTGGGCCTGTGGAACGTGAATACGTACCAGTAATGCATCCAATCGTACACACTTCATCGTTTTTAAATTTAGCTGTCCTCTACAGATTCATTTGGAGACTTCTTTATCTTTCCTGATGAGGGTGTGGTCACTGTAAGCCTGGTGAATGCCATAGGAAATTCTGCATTTGAACAGAAATCCAGCAAAGTCCCTCCGTAATTCTGCCCAATTAGCTCTAGGGCTGTGAAATAAAGACATCATTTTTTTTTTTTAAGAGAGAGGGACGGTGAAAGAGACAGAGAAAGAGAGAAACAACTTGATTTAGTTTTTCACATGGCCTTCGTTGCTCCAACCCTTAGTTGTGTACATGGTGCTGGGGTTGGAACCCAGGTCCTTGTGCTTGCCAGGCAAGTGCCAAAACCGCTGAGCCACCGCTCCAGCCCACGACATCACTTTTTAAAGTGGGAAAATTGCTGGAACTGAGATTCAACATCATCTTTTCTTGAGGTTCCTGAAATTATCATAAGACTCCATTTCAAGAGTCATTGGTAAACTTGGCAAAATTAGTCATCAGACCAAGGGGAAATGATATGGGAACTTGCAGCGTTGGTAGAAATGGGAACACGACTTGAGGCGAATCCTTGTCTCTCCGTGGGCTTCCTTCTCTCTGACCGCTGCTCTGCTTGCTTATGGGATGGGCCTGAGGCTCGGGCTGATAATGACTGTAGCTGAATGGCTCTGAGCACCAAAGATCATTAAATGCTAATGGCACACATCGATAGAATCGCTTATGAAAAGTTTGTGGTAGCATTTTTCCACTTTGAGTTATTTGTAGCTTCACAGCAATTTCATTTCCAAATATAAAATGAAAATGTTGTGTCATACGCCATTAAGCAACCCACAGAACAGTTCCTGTTCTTTCTAAAACGGGATGGAGTGACTTGTCAGTACAATGCAGAGTCCTCTTGTTTCATACCGCTTTTACTTTTCAGCTTGCTAGATTTTCATGTATAATTAAAACAACCTCAATATTTTTTATATATTTTTATTCTGATTCAGTTGAGCCTTGGGAAATTATATCCAAAACCAAGAGTTATTTTTGGTTTTTCTATTCCTTGCCTTCCTCCAAGATGCTTCTCTGCCATCTCAGCGCTCTCCTTTCCCCATCTTTCTACGCATGCGTGAGTACACACACACACACGCACACACACACACACACCACACACACACAGACACAACTTCCCCAACGCCTTCAATCCATATCCCGCCTTGACTTGCAAATGCTTTTACAAAGTTGATTTTCAAAATCCGCCTTGTGGTTTTGCCTTAACTTTTATAGTAAGTGTGCTGAACACACAAAATAACCTATTAGCTTTCAAAACAACAGTGGACATCAGACATCAAAGAGGTTTTTGTAGTTGTTACATGTGTCTATGGTTTCGGCTTTTCTCCCTCGCGCCGCTCTTTGGTACCAGGGATTGAACCCAGGGGCGCTCAACCACTGAGCCACAACCCTAGCCTGTGTTTATATTTAATTTGAGACAGGGTCTCACTAAGTTGTTCAGAGCTTCACTAAGATGCTGAGCTTGTCTTGAACTTGTGATCCTCCTGCCTCAGCCTCCTGAGTCACTGGGATTATAGGCATGAACCACCGTGCCCAGCCTTTTCTCTCTATATATTCTTAAACCTTCCTGATTTCTAACTCCCTTGGACTTTGGGGAACAAAACCCAAGACCAGGTTAATCTCTGAACTGTCTATACTTGTTGGGAACTGTTTGCCACCTAATTTTTCCTCTGAGTCACAAGTATATTTTCTATGACATTCCCAAGTTAGTTCCGGAAAATGAGAAGGAAGTAAGACTTACGCAGAAACCCAAAAATCAAGATAAGAAAAAATCAATGCATATTATCTGACTGCAGGGCTCAGATTTTAAACATTCTTGGTGAACCATGTATTTATTCCATATTGGGTTAGAAATGTGCTCCTGGCCCATTGCATGTGGCACTGGAGGCTGTGGAGTTAGTGGCCCCTCCCTTGGAATGTGCAGTTGGAGATGTTGTTTCTACACATCCAGGGCTGTGAGAAGTGGAGTGGCCAGATTGGGGCTCCTAAGTATAGACCCAGATAAGCAGACATAACAAATCAAACCCAGCTGCCTTCAGACCGAATTTACTTGTTCACCCCTGAAACATGTTTGCAATGACTGTCACCATCATTACTTTGGGTTTATATCAGTCCATTTAATTTGTTTCCTAGAGAGTCATGTAAACCACTTCCAAGGTGGATGAAAATTTCCCACTATTTTATGAATTGATCAAATGCAGGCTTCCTGAGTAAGACTCGAATGTCTGGATGAGGAGGAGAATGGCAGACCTGGAAGGCCGTGGTTTTCTTTCCAGCCCCACCCAATCTCAGTTCCATGTTCTCATCTGCAAAATGAGATACGTGGCTCACATAGGTGCTTCGATGGTTCTTGACCGTAGCAGACCCCAGTCCTCTAGAGCTATCTGTTATGTTCCAGAGCCTGGTCGAGTGCAGCACAGCATTGAGCATTGATTGCTGAATGGCTTGACTCTGCAGCCCCGCCACAGTCCGATTTGGGCTCCTAAATAATGCCAGTCCTCCTTAGTGAATCGGAGTTCCAGCTAGCATGTCTGAGTCAGGCTGCAGTCCCTGAGGTTCTTGTCCTCTGCCCCACTGTGACTGGGCCAGGCAGTGCAGTGAGGTTATGTTTAAAACATTTGAACTCACAATGTGACTTTCCGAGCAGATGAGTCCACCATTATGCCGCTCACGGCCCCATCTTGGGTGGGTGAATCCTGGGAGGCAGGAAGTCTAGACTTCTGTGGAACTGAAAGTGGGGCAGCCCTCTTCCCACAGCAGGACAAGTCTTCTCTGAAGAAGCCAGAAAATCCTATTGCATGGCTGCACCCAGCACCCCAACAACACCAGCAGCCTCTGCAACTCATTTGATCTAGCCACCTACTTTCCTCTGTGGATCAAGGTGGCGAATAAGTCAGAGACTGAGAAAAGCAGAGCAGTGACCATAATAACATGGCTCAAATCCAGCTGCTTCTTGTTGCTTTTTATTAAAAGAAAAGACATATAGGTAAAGAGTTGTTGTTATCATCAACAACATGCCATGGAGATCATTTTATGTGTTCATTCAGGAGTCTGAGAAGCTGCTGCTCATACATTTCTTTGACTGCACTGAAATAACAACATCAACAAAAAGAGATGTTCAGCTTCTGTGGATTGGCTCATATTTGTTTTCTCTACATTCACAGTTATTTCTTCTAGAAGAGATGAGAGAGAGAAAGTACGATGGATATGCTCGAGTGATACAGAAATCGTGGCGTAAATTCGTGGCCCGGAAGAAATATGTCCAAATGAGAGAAGAAGGTATTTTAGTAATTTTGTTTCATTTTCTTAACAAATCTGGGGAGTAGGTTTGAGCTTAAATGAAGTTACAAGTTCCATTTTATTTGGCATAGAATGTTGTGTACTAAATATCTTGCTTCATTCACAATTTCTTGTGTATTTACACTCTAAAGTACCTTCCTCCTTTTTCTGGCTGACTGATGCTTTGTCCTTCTCCACCCTCTTGGGGACTGTAGCCTCAGATCTGTTGTTGAACAAGAAGGAGCGAAGGAGAAACAGTATTAACCGGAACTTCATCGGGGATTACATTGGGATGGAGGAGCACCCGGAACTCCAGCAGTTTGTGGGCAAGAGGGAGAAGATTGACTTTGCCGACACGGTCACCAAGTATGACAGGAGGTTCAAGGTACACACTGCCGTCCACCTCTGAGTGTGATTTTGCTGTTCTGATAAAGCAGATTGTGTCCATTACAGGTTGTGTTGACTTTGTACCGGGAGTTGAACCCAGAGGAGCTCCACCACTCAGCTACCTGGTCCCCAGCCTTTTGTAATTTTGATTTTGAGATGGGGTCTCACTCATTTGTGTGTCATATATGCCAAACCTTCCCTCTCAAGGGGTCTGGTTGGGTGGTGAGTGGCACGGCCCTCCCAATAACAGTGAAGATTTGCTGCCCAAGGCAGCTTCCCTCCGTTCTGGTAACTGGTAATAGTGCCCTGTTGTGCAGACAGTTGTCACCTTCTATCACTTCTGTCCACCACCTTAAAGCTCCTCTCCTTACAGGGCGTAAAGCGAGACCTGCTTCTCACCCCAAAGTGCATGTACTTAATCGGAAGAGAAAAGGTCAAACAGGGCCCCGACAAAGGCCTCGTTAAAGAAGTCCTGAAGCGGAGAATCGAGATGGAGAGGATCTTATCGGTGTCACTCAGGTGAGTGGGGAAGGGGTGGAGCAGAGCAGAGCCCGCGCTCTCTCTTCTCAACATCTCCATCTGCTGTCCCAGTGCAGGCAGGAGGAAGGCCAGCCGGGCTCCCCAGCTGTCAAAATCATGAAGAAAATGTGAGTTCCCTTCAGTTCAAAGAAGACCTGAGCTTTAATCCCAGGGACTCCGTATAGGATAAAAATAGGATACCAAGACAGAGTTGCCCTCTGGTCAGCCCCTTTACTCAAGAAAGACTCTAAGCCTACGTTCCCATGGCATTTTAAAAATAAACTTAGTATACAGATCAAATTAGAGGATAATTGCTCTCACCTAAGGGTTTGGAGGCTGGTCCACCAGCCCTTCCCCCCACCCCCAATTTTCAAAACCTGACCCATTTACCCTCAAAGGCTGAGCAGAGGTGTCCCAGAGTACAGGATTCTTTGGGCCTGCGTAGGTTCCTCTGCGCAGCCAGCAGCGCGGAGTCTTCACCACTGGCTCCCACCGGCTCCAGGCTCCCTGGCATTCAGAAGCAGTGGTTGCTCCCCCTGCACGTGCTGGGGCAGGGCCCTTGCTCTTCCTGCTGACTTAGGGGCTTCTGGGCACGAGAAGGCCTCCTCATGGCCAGAAATCCTGGACTAGCTGCCCTCTGAGAAGAAATGGTGAGAGGAGAGGAGGGATGGGCTCTGAGCCATTGCTGCCTTTGTCAGGGGAAGCGTGTTGAAGTAGTGACATTCTGGTCACCTGTGAATCAGGTCACCTCTCTAAACTCATCCCACATGGAAGACCAATCTGCCGTGCTCAGGAAAGGGCAGGCTTTTGAAACTGGTCAGACGTCTGACCTACCAGGCTGGAAATCCTGGCTCCTGCGTGACATCTAAAGGAGATGTCCTATGTCCTTCTTGCCTTGGCTCTGTGGTCTGATTCTGTCTGTTCCTAATGCTGCTGGATAAGGGGCCAGGCAGTGCAGTGAGGTTATGTTTAAAACATTTGAACTCACAATGTGACTTTCCGAGCAGATGAGTCCACCACTATGCCGCTCACGGCCCCATCTTGGGTGGGTCTCAGGTCCTGGGTCTCAGCTCTGGATGCTGCCTGGGTTTTCCTGAATCTTCATTTCACTGACTGGGTCACAACCTGCTGGCCACACCTTTCCTGACCAGCAGAGCCCTGAGGCTGCCTTTAGGGTTCCAAGGAACCGGATTGGAAACTTCTGCTCCTCTTTCCTTCCTCCCTGTCCATCTCCCCGCATCGTGTGGGTCCTGCTGGACCCGAACTGAGCTGGGTTGAAGGAACAGTGCTGGGTGTACTGGATAGCAGCAGTAGCTAAAAGGCAGGGAATCGCGCCTCTGAGCCCCATGTAGCCGTTCTTCTGAAAGACATTCCTGTTCTTTCTGTTATTGCCAAGACTCTCTTCAGTCCCTGGAGTCTCATGTTGGGCCTGATAGGAAAAATTTCTACTATAGCTACTTGTATCAAGCACATCAACACTTACTGTCCTGTTGATCAAGTCCTTCAACTTCATCAAGCATGGATTGTTCTGATTTTTACCCTTTTTCCCACAGCCTCTGGGGAGACAATGTCTTAAGATAAAACCAGCTTCCTTTTCTTCCTTCTCTTTGCTAGTCATAGTCTAGAAATTCATTCACTTCCTTGTGGCTTTTCCTTTGTAGAGGATAGACTAAAATGAGGTAGCCTAAAAATTTTCCTGGCTCTCAGGCAAAAAAAAAAAAAAAAAAAAAAAATAGAGAGAGAGAGAGCCTGAGTTGCTTAAAGCTGTGATGTCTGCAAATTGCAGTTACTGTGCCTCCCACTTACAAAAGACTAATATTGGCTTCTTGCTTCATTCATTCGATCAGGCCACTAATCAGAAACCAGGTGAGGAAAGCAACCAGAGGGAAGGCGGTGTTTGCAGAATCAAACCTGAAGTAGAAATTAACTGGCATTAGGCTACCTAACATGGGTGTGGGTGTAGGTGCAGGCATGGGTGTATTGCAGATGTGTCTCAAAACACTTCAGTGCTGGCTTTGTGAGAGAATTCATGGTTGTCTTGTAATTCAGAAGAAGAGTTTAGACATCTGCATGTGGAGACCCACTAGTTAACTGTTGGGCAGATTGATAATCCCCTTGTGAATTCTCCCAGTAAGACTATCAAGTTGTCCCACCTCTAACTCTTACAAACATAACTAATGTTAGTGCAAAGTAGGCTTACAACCCCCTATTCTGGAGGTTCATTCAAAACCAATCAGGAGGCACATGGGAAATGTGAGCTGGACTGAATGTTTGATATGAAGGATTTATTGTTCATTTTTTAAGATCTGATAATAGTATAGTAGTTATTTTTACATAGAGATTTTATCTTTTAATGATATATACTGAAATATTTGAGGACAAAAACAATATTTTTTTCTTTTTTTTTCCTTTATTTGTTCAACAAAGTCTTACATATTGGAGGGAATCATTGTTACATATTTATGCATACATAGATATTGACAAAGTAATAATCGTAGTCCAGGATCTACCCCTCTTCATCCATTCCCTGATCTTATGTCTCCTCTGTTATACCCCCATGCTATAGATAGAAATGAGCATATACATGCGTATTAATTATTGAAATTTCTGTGTTTATATGCCTGCCTGAGTATAGTTTGGCTTCTCATAGAAGTCAAGTGTTCCTGGCCATATTGATAATCCCCCTTTTACCCTCCCCCCATCTCCCCCTACCTGTGTAGTTATGGTCCCCCCAGCATATGTGAAATTTCAACTTTGGTGGGTTTATTAATTAAACTTAACTAACTTTCATCTTATCTTAGGTTTTACTCTAGCTTCCACATATAAGAGAAAACATTTGGCTCTTAAGTCTCTGTGTTTGGGATATTTCAGTCAACATGTTTTTTTTCCATTTCCATCCATTTAGCTGCAAATGCAAAAGCCATGGTATCATTCTTTTTAATAGCAGAGTAGAACTCCATTTTATATATATATATATAAAATCACAGTTTTTGGATCCATTCATCCAGCCAGGGGCATCTGGTTGGTTGGTTTGTTCCATAGTTTAGCTATTGTAAATTGAGCTGCTATAAACATTGATGTAGCTGTGTCTCTGTAGTATGCCGATTCTAGCTTTTCTGGGAAAATACCCTGGAGTGGGAGAGCTGGATCGAATGGTAGTTCCATCCCTAGTGTTTTGAGGTGTCTCCATGTTGCTTTCTAGAGTGGCTGTGCAAGTTTGCAGTCCCACCAGCAGTGTGTTAGTGTCCCTTTCTCCTTACAACCCTTGCAGCGTCTGTTATTGTTCATATTCTTTATTTTTGCCATTCTGATTGGAGTGAGGTGGACAAAATAATATTTGTTGTTTATTTTAAAATAACCTAGTTTGTGTGTGGATATGGTAAGTGGAGATGTAGATAAATAGGATCATCCATGGATCAGTAGTTGCTGAAATCTACTAGCATGTGTTTTAGTTGACTCTGCTTTTCTACTTTTTTATATATTGGGGATTTTCCACTGAATTTTGGGGAGTCTATTTTTTTTAATAAATCCACTGACATTTTTTAAAGTTTCCGAGACATTCCTGTGAGGCTCAGGTTTCTGTGGGTAGAAGGCCATGCATCGGTTTTTAAAGGATCCTTCAAGAGCTGGGAATGGTCCCAACCACAGGAAGTTGAGGCAGGAGGATCACAAGTTGAAGGCCAGCAACTAAGTGAGACCCTGTCTCAAAATAAAAAGGGCTAGGGATGTAGCTTAGTGGTAGAACATTTGCCTAGCATATGCAAGGCTCTAAGTTCAATCCCCAATACTCACTAAGTAAATAAATAAATAAGTATTTTTGTCCAAGCACTGACCTGGTCTTGTTCTTCTTTGAAAAACAATGTGCTAGAAGGATGACTCCAATGTGTTATACCCATGTTCTTGACTTTCCTATTGTAGCATTGAGATTGGTGGTATGGAATCTTATATTTGGGGCTCTTTCTGACAGGGCTTCTAGTAATTTCTTATCATTCCAGTAGCTGCTACCAAAGGCTAAGACCAGAAGCTCTGTGGCTGCCTATCTGAGTCAAAAGATTTTCCAATACATCCAAGGAATTGGACAAGCAGCCTCTGAGAGGGTGCTTTAGACAGGCTGCAGCCTCTTGCCTAGCCTGCTGCCTTGCCTAGGTGCTCTCGAATTTCTAGCAGTGGGCTGCAGTGGTGGCTCAGTGGTTCCCGCACTTGGCCTGGCATGTGTGAGGATGCAGGTTCGAACACCAGATAAAAAACTAAATAAAATTGATTCTTTCACTGTTCTTCTCATTCTCTCTTAAAAAAAAAAAAAAAATTCTAGCAGTAAAAACAGTCCCCGCCACTACCTGTTATGCTGAGCCGAAGCATTACTGAAATCTTAACTTGCTTCAGCCTGTACCTTGGGGAGCATGGGCGTTGTCAACCTTGTTGAACCGAACACAACCTCCTTCTGAGGTGTGGATGAGGTCCAGGACTGCCTCAAGTGGCAACCTCCTGTTCTGGAAGGGGAACAGAAATCAAAATGCCCTGCAGGGCACAGATATTCGTGGGGAGGAAGGAGAGGAGTGGGTCTTTCACCGGGCGGTCAGGTGACCCTTCTTCAAGCAAGACTGAAAGTGCTGAGACCTGTCCCGTGTCTGGGCCTCCTCAGATAAGTTTGAAGGATCTAACACTGGTGACACTGGCATCTCTGAGTGGTAGAATCCTGTCGAGCTTTATTTTCTTCTTTATTTTGTCTTCCAGTTTACAAAAAGAGCATTTACTTCATGATCAAGAAAACTCCGAGACAGGCTTAAATAAGGCAGGGTTGTCCTCAGAAATTTTTAAAAAAATAACTTCTTTCGGACTTTACTCACAGTTTTGTAACGCTTTTGTGAAGAACACTTTTTGTGACGACACAAAAGATTTTCTTGTTTTGTCAGTGATACAATAAGCCACAAAGATGGGGAATAAAAAACAAGGACAGAGCCAAACCAGAGACTAGTAGAGGGATTTTCAACACAAGGGACAGCATCAAACATCTGTAAGGAATTGTAACTTGTGCATATGAATAAGACAGGGGTGATGTCCAAAGATAAGTCTGATTTTTTTAGAATAAATAAACCTAAAAGCTTTGTTTCCGGATCCAGGAGCATGGGCTGAGGAAAGGGGAAGGAGTTGAAACTCTGGCCCTTGTGAAGATGGTTTTGCTAACTCTTAAGCCCCGGTCACTGGTGGGAGGGATTGTTGAACCGGATGTGTCCAAACACATCTCCTTTCCAGACTTACGCGTCTTGCCCTTGAAGGTTTGGTCTCTTGCTCTTTTCTCTACATTGCAATGAAACTCCTCATACGTCTAAACACATTAGGCCTCCCAAGCTTCCTTGTCTTGTGCTCATGACTGTTGAGCACCACCATCTTGCTGAAAATACCACCAGGAAACCAGACAAATCCAGATTTCACAATTTCAGAGTTTGTCTGCCCAGAAATAGGAGGATGGTAGCAGCTTTGTGCCGCACCTCTGAAGCACATTATTCTCAGCTTCGCAGAAAAGATTGCAGTTCCTAGTGTGGGACAGACTTGTTAATCGGGTACGGTGGAGATGGTGAGCTGTCCCACCAGACCCATTCAGATTCTCTCCCTCTTGCTGATGAGCAGCTAGCCGCCTCCTGGAGTTTTCCCAGGCCTCCTGGCAACCAGGTACGGCCATAAGACATGCTTCAGCCCAATGGGGTGTGGCCAGAAGTGATTTGTACAGCTTGCTGGTCGTACCTTCAAAGGGACGGAGTGTGTACTTGTCTCAAGCACTGTAGAACTGGCGCTCTGGCCTTGATTTGCTTCCACTCGCTGCTGAGGGACAGAAATAAAACACCATGTCGTTTAAAGGTCATCACTGCCTTCTTCTCAACAGTAAACGCTGTGCCTGGCTGACACAAGAGTGGGCCAGAAGATTGGGTGTGATTTAGGAATGTTTGAAAATGAACTCCTGAGGAAATAATAAGGGCCATTTGTCCACCCATATAGTCATTATTCATCCAAAGATGCTGAAAAAGTATTCCTACCTCACAGCCAAGAACTCTTTGGCATACTCTTAAACAGGGCCCAATGCCTCCCCCTTGGTGCTGGTGCTGGGCTTCTTAGTTCGCTCCATTCCTTCCCTGTGGCTTGTGTACCTTTATATCCCTGGGTGCTATGCCCTCTTTTTCTCCTGTGGATTACCAAACCCCATTCCTATAGGAAGCCTGAGAGGCTCAGTCCATTCCTACTGCTTTAACAAAATATCTGGAATTAGGCAATGTATAAGGAACAAATTTATCCCTTACAGTTTTGGAGGCTGCAAGTCCAAGTCCAGGTGAGAGCGCTTCTGGTGTCTCGTGAAGGCTTGCTTTCTGCTTCATAGATGTTGCCTCTTGCTGCATCCTCACAAGGTGGAAGGGGCAAGCTGTCCCCTTGTGCCTCTCTTTTAAAGTCACTTCCTCCTAAAAACGCCACCTTTTAATACTTTTCACACTGACTTTTAGGTTTCAGCATATGAATTGGGGGTGCACAGGGGAACATTCAGACCATGGCAGAGGCTATGTTTATAGCTACTGCTCCATCAGCTGTAGTTGCATGTTCAGCCCAGAGGGAGAAGGTTCCAGAAAGCCTGGGATAGTCCCCCAAGGCTCTCTCTGTCCAGTGACGGCCTGAGGGTCCAAGGACAGCCCACCCCTACCTTGTTTTGTTCATAGGGTGGACAGAGGGACTACAGGAGATGCAGTTCTGCATAGAAGGAGACTTCCCAGTCTCAAAGATGCTCTGTGCTCCAGAAGTTCATGTGATGCACTCGCCTTCTTGCCTGCCTTCGTCACAATCATAGTAACCCTCCTGGGGCAGCAGTACCAGGAGCCCCAGGACAGCATAGGCCCTATGTGGTACCTTCGCTCTGGTCATCAAAAGAACCATCATTTGGCATTTCCTATGCTTAAAAAGACAAAGATGTTACCATAGTCAATTTACTGAAGTCAGTTCACGTAATTTGTATTTATTTATTTATTGTTACTAAAGAGAGAGAGAAAAAGAAAAAATCAATTTTATTTACTTTTTTCATGTGGCCTCCATTGCTCCAATACTTTGCTGTGTACGTGATGCTGGGGTTCGAACCCGGGTCCTCGCGCATGCCAGGCAAGGCCTGCAACCACTGAGCCACAGATCCAGTCCACGTAATTTGTTTTTAATACCTGGAAAAACATGATCCCTAATGAAATGCCATCCTTGAACAGATTGTTGTTTGACAGTCATATTTGGAGGGACTTGTGAATTTGCGTACTCTGTGACTTTGGGGAGCTAGCCGACAGCTAGGTAAGGATTCTCGGTGTGTTGTTGGTTTCCATGAAGCCAGCACTGGGTTTCCTTCAGCCTGGCACTTCGCTCTCCCTGGAACTCCTGAGGCGCTCTCTCCTCCAGCCACGCGTGTCCTCATAGCCTCTCCCTGTCCAGGCTGTGGTCGCTTTGGTGGTATGTTCTTCCCTTGCCCAACCCGTTCATCAGCGTAAGGTGAAGGTCCGTGCCGGCGTGCTGTTTGTACGCCTGACTTATCTACCTCTGTGCTTTGGTGCGTCTGTCCACCCTGCGACTGACTACCTGGCGTGTAGTTTAAGCAAAGCAGCATTTGCCAGAAGGTTCTTAAGAAGTGCGCATGAAGTCCAGGATGCTGGCTTCTTTTTTGATAATCAAGCTTATAATTCTTCAGGTGTGGATTTATGACAATAGCTACAGCCATCTCATAAATTCTACTAGCTTGGAACTTAACATGGAATTGTCCATTTTCAGTCACACTGTATTTGTAATCTTCTGGGTTTTTATGATCTTCACATATAGTTGAATTTAAAAATGGATGTTTAAAGTGTGAGCTAAATTATCCTTAAATTCTTGACTCTAAGATCGTGTGGAAGAAGGACTTTGATTATGCTCTTGATGAGCTATAAACTTCCTTGAAAACAGATTTCATCAATTTATTATATAATTCTTTTTTTTTTTTTAAAGAAAGAGGGTCAGTGAGAGAGAGAAAGAGAGAAGCAATTTTTTATTTAGTTTTTCATGTGACTTTCATTCCGTAGACACTTCGTTGTGTATGTGATGCTGGGGTTTGAACTTGCGTACTTGCACATGCTAGGCAAGCACAGTAACCGCTGAGCCACTGCTCCAGCCCCTGTAATTCATTGTTACACGTTTTGTTTTAAAGATTATGAAAGAGAGCTGGGGATATAGTTCAGTGGTAGAGTGCCTGCCAAGCATGCACGAGGCCCTGGGATGGATCCCCAGTACTTCCGCCTCCCCCTGCCAAAAAAAAAACAAATAGCACGGTCTTACAGAATTTTAAAAAAAAGAGTTAAAATAAAGGGCCATGGATGTATTTTAGTGGCAAAGCACGTGCTTAGCATCAAGACCCGTGTTTTCCTCCCCAGCTCTCAATAATGACAATTGTGGAGTAAACAAAACTGCAGCTTTATTGTTTGTCCAATCTCTTCACAGCACCATGCAAGATGACATTTTTATTCTCCATGAGCAAGAGTATGATAGTCTGCTTGAATCTGTCTTCAAAACTGAGTTCTTAAGTCTGTTAGCAAAGCGTTATGAGGAAAAAACCCAGAAGCAACTACCTCTGAAATTCAGCAATACGTAAGTTGGAATCTGGGGTCCAAACTTCTGAGTCAAACTGAGAGGGGGCCTTGCTCCCCGCTACAGGGGCCAGGCTGAGGAGAGGGGAGGCCTGTGGGCTGGAGCATCAGGTCTGGCTCCTGCAGTTTTAGCAAGTCCTGCCCTGGGTGTCTCAGTTTCCCCGTGGAATCTTACAGCCTGCTGAAGATGGCTTCCATGGTTGTCATAGACTTGGCAAAGGTCCCTTCTGGCTTCTGTGAAATAATGACTTTATTGCGATTCAGACAAATAAAAAAAAAAGTGATTGGGATGAAGGTTTAAATTTCCCCAATGATAATAAAACTTACTGGTGGGTATTTAGGGACTTGGGACTGTGGGTGACCAATGTCTTGTGTCCCAGCTCACCTTCATTTGTTTTGGTAAGAGGGTCTAATGAACCAGATACTGGCAATCGGCATACTGTTGAGCATCTTCTTTTCTATCTTTTTTTAAAGAGAGAAGGACAGTGAGAGAGCAAGAGCAAGAGAGAATCAATTTTGTTTAGTTTTTCATGTGGCTTTCATTGCTCCGACACTTCATTGTGTTTGTGGTGCTGGGGTTCAAATCCAGGTCCTCGTGCATGCCAGGCAAGCACCGGAACCGCTGAGTCACCGCTCCAGCCCCATGAGCTTCCAATCTTACATGTACTGAGTGAAAGTTTTTCTTCTTAAACTTCCCCATCTGTGAAAATGGAAATATGCTCCATCTCATCCAACTCACAAGAGTGAGGCCATTATGAATTATAAAGCCTTAATGCCATGATGGGGCAAATTTAAAATAGTCAACTACTTGAAATTATATTTCTTTCTACAACATGAAAAAATATAAGCTTAAAAAAATCATACACAGATTGTCTGGTGTAGACATATAGGAAGAAAGGAAAAATTAAAACTGGCTTGGGTGTTTAGATTTTGGGTTTTCCCCTGTCTGTGTGGGGAATCCTGGTGGAAGAATAGAATTTAATGAAATAGTAACCACATTCCATGCTAGGGAATCTCCAGCTGGTTCCGGCATCTCTTAGTAATCCATGAACACAGACCCATGGAAACCAGCTACAAGCAAAATGATGCAGCACCGTAGGCGTGGCCTGGAAATCATCTCCTTCCTCCTGTCCCTCAGGCAGGAGCTCCTGAAACCATCTGACAGGGTGACAGAGTCACGTTAATGGGGCACCTCCCTCACCAACTGGGTTCTCACAGGTGCCAGATCCCAAAGCTTCTGCTTCTGGTGCAGTGTTGACCCACAGCTGTGCTGCATCCTGGGTGCTGTGCCCGTCCCCACCTGGCGTAGGTTGTCTGGTCTTGCTGCATTTTAACGTGTGCTTTCCAGCAGCAGAGCTCCATGATGGGTCTGTGAGGACCATTTTCTCACTAGTTAATTCCAGTTTGTTAATCTCAGCAAATGTTCTTGTTGCAGGCTTGAATTGAAGTTGAAGAAAGAGAACTGGGGTCCCTGGAGTGCAGGAGGCTCCCGGCAAGTGCAGTTCCACCAGGGCTTCGGTGACCTGGCCGTCCTTAAGCCCAGCAACAAAGTGCTGCAGGTCAGCATTGGACCTGGGCTGCCCAAGAACTCCCGTAAGTGTCCTGCGGGCCCCTCGGCAGCGGAAGAGACGCTCTGCCCCAGTCCTCTCCCCAGGGCTGATGGTGAATTCACTGATCTGGGGGAATTGTGCATCTCACACTTCCCGTGGCAGGCTTTTCATCAGATGGGACATTTCAAACTAAAGCCACATCAAGGAAAACAAGCAGGCTAAAACTTTCTGAGTGATTTAGCTCCTCTGTGTAGTACACCTGGCTTTACAATATTAATTTAAAACACTTTGTTGGCTTCAAATTTCCCAGGTGTTTCCAATCAGATCTTATTGACAATACCGGCCTTACTCTTGTTGCCAATTGAAAGAAATCAACCACATTTCCCAACTCCTTGCATGGATTCACTACACTGCTATGAGTCAAAGCTAAGATCTCCACATTTGCTTCAGAGCGCTTAGTTAGAAGACAGACACACACACACACTACCTCAGCCCAAGTCTGACTCCTTCACTGGAGTCAGGACTTTGGTTCTTTTCCCATTTATACTTAATATTTATAAACTTACAGGACATGGCATAGAATAATCATCATATATGTTATGTATTCACATATACATACTTTTCTAAAATTGAGCCTATCTTTATAGTCAGTGAAAAGTACGTCATTTACAACTTTTTCAACTTTGTCTACAAAGGTACATGTGCATTGGTGTACACTCTGGCATGTTAACACAATGCAGATACATACTGCCATAATGTTAAGTGTACATGGCCACTCGGAAAATGTTGGTGTGTGTTTCTGTTCACTTAACTACTTTCAGAAAATACATTTGGGTGGAATGTTTGCAGAGAATTTTAAATAAAAGGATGAAGGTGGGGTTAAAGGAATAATATAGGGTAAAGGAACAGTGGGGAATCATTTTTGCCTCTAAGCCTGAAATGGCAGAGTGCTCAGTTGAGCTGAAGGATGCAGATAGGAGCAGGAAGATTCAGTTCCAGCCCCTCGTTCCTCGGCACTCCAGTCTCCTGCCAATGCCTCCCATTGGCCAAACCCAGGTGGAACACGGAGGCCTAGCAAGCCTGGACCTGGGGGACGGTGCAGGGCTGAGCGGGGATGCAAATGAGCAGCAGGTGTGTGAGCAAGATGCTCAGCAGGCCCCACAGTGGGGTGAGGTAGAAGTGGTCTAGGTATGAAAGCGATGCCCCCTCCAGGTCACTTTGCCCTTTATTTTTCACCTTATCACTTTCTACCATTCTCTGTTCTTTAGTTTCTTCTCTTCGGAAGAAATTCCCTCTCTACCTCTCTTCCAACTGGTTTAATCCTGCTCGCCTTCGTGTCCCAGTTGAGAACTTTTTTGTTGTTCCCCTTTCCATTACAGATTCCATCTGGCCCTGGTATCCCAGCCCTGCCCCTGGCCCATAATGATACTGTATTAGCACTGTCTTGGTTTCTAATTCCCTCATGTCTGTCAAGGGTACCAGTCTGCTTCTGTCCTTCATGATCCACGTGTGCAACTGGAAGACTGTGGATGCAGCCTCTTGCAGGCAGTTGGTGCTGTGATGTGCTTCCTGCCCCTTAGAGTGCCGGGCAGGATCACATGGGAGCTTCCATGGGGAATGCGTGGAAACATTGATAGGCTGCATCTGTCTCTTTGGAAAGTCGACAATAGAAAGACCTTTGTAAGATTGTCAGTCCCCTTTGAAAAGCCATTGTCTCTAGCATTTCCACTGTACCTCCACAAACATGCCCTCCAGCCCCTCCTCTCCAGTAGCTGCCAGCGTGGGACTTCCATCTCATCTCCCTGCTTCACTGCAGGCAGACTCCTGCAAATCTCATACCGTCAGTCCAAATTCCTCAAATGTTTTCCATAGCAAACCATCCCCAGCCGTAAAACCACACAGTAGCACTGATTTTTGTATTGTTTTTCTTGTTTATATCAGGTCCTACCAGAAGGAACACCATCCAAAGCAGAGGGTATTCCAGTGGGACTCAGAATGCCAACTACCCAATGAGGGCTGCCCCTCCTCCCCCAGGTAAGCCAAGCCTGTGCCATAGACTGGGACCACTAAAACTGGACCCATAACTTGTAAAATATGCTGGCTAGAAACCCATTAGCAAATAAGTGCATGCATACTAATCAGCCGCAGGCCGTTGCCTGCCAGATGTTCTGCCACCAACACAGAGACCTTATTTGTGACCCCAGAATTCAGGAAAAGTCAATGAGCCTGAACTGGCGGAGGACACCATCTAGACCTTCTCACCTAGCACATCGCTCCCTTTGGAAAAGCTCCCTATGGCAGAGAGAGAAAGCAGTCGCTGTCTATGATAGCCACGTGTTGTCAGTTTTAAGAAGTAGGTTGCTGCCTTTATGGGAAAGGAGTTTGTGTGGTTTCACCCCACGCCACTACCCAGCCCCAGCCAGATATACCAGTATGATTTTTCTGCAACGGGTTAATAGCTTCTTGAATGAATAGGAAAAAAAAAAAATCAATTCTTAGGCTCCAGACCAGTTCCCCCAAATAAAATAATATCTGGGAGAGTTACAAAATGGTTACAAAAGCTTTTTTGGGTTCTTGTTTCATATTTATTATTTTTTAAATAATAAAAATAAAATTTGCAGATGAGTAAATGCTAAACCTGAATAAATTTAAAACTTTCTGTCCCCTAAAAATGTGTTTTGGGTTTGAAGAGCTTTCTTCCTCCCCTGCTTTTTTCTTTGTGCAGCATGAGGCTGGAACCCAGGGCCTCACCTTAGGTAGACTAGTGCTCTGCCACTGAGCTGCTTCCCCAGTCCCTTGATGAACGCTTTTAAAATTCACAAAATATTTCTACTTCACTCACAAAGTTCAGTTCATTAAAAAAAAAGAACCTATTCTCAAAGAGTTTGATATTAGTCAGTTTAGGATTCCAGGTCTGAAAAGTTCATTTTGTCTCAGATTATCCCAGAGAAGAGAATCCTATTTATACTGATGTCCAAGACTAGCAGTACAGAGCATTTCTTTAGTCTCCTGCTCTAGAATCTCACAGTGGTATTCTAAGCTATGAACTCTGGTGCCCAGTATTGGGAAACCAGTTTTCTTTTAGTCTTTATCCTACTTCAGCCCAGCTGCAGCTCCTCCCTCTTTTATATTTGAGGAAAAATCAAGCTAGAAGGAACCTTCTAGGAACCTTAGAGAAACAATGGTAGTATGGTATTGCTACTTATGTGCTTGGCTCCAATGTAGCGTTCTGGTCAGGACCACCTGGAAAGTTCCTTTTCTTGAGTTGACTTGGCCAAAGGAGCTTTACAGGCTAAATCATGGTGCATGAGCTGGGCTCCCAACCTGTCTAAGTCAAATGAGTGACTGGGCCTGAATCCATTAGGTCACCATTCCTCAAACTATCTGTGAAAGTGAAGGACAACGATTTTTAATTTCTTAGGGTTCTTTTTTTTAATTCCAGTTCATCAAAAACCATACTTTTGGGGGCTGGAGTGGTAGCTCTGAGGGTATGGTGCTTGCCTGGCATGTGCAACTACACGGGTTCAAACTCCGGCACCCACGTACACAACTAAGTGTCGGAGCAACGAAAGCCATGTGAAAAACTCAATAAAAATTGATTCCTTCTGTCTCTCTCTCTCTCTCTCTCCTTTTCTCTTTAAAACAAACAAACAAAAAACAAACTGTATTTTTGGGGCTGGAGTGGTGGCTCGGTGGTTACCGCGCTTGCCAGGCATGCTCAAGTACACGGGTTCAAATCCCAGCACCCACATACACAACTAAGTATCAGAGTAACGAACGCCATGTGAAAAATGCAATAAAAATTGATTCTCTCTCTTTCTCTCACTGTCCTTCTCTCTTTAAAAAAAAAAAAACAAAAAACAAACTTTTGTAAGACATAATAAAAAATGTATTTGTAGAATAAAGGAATTTTAAAAGCATAAAAATATTAGGCAATTTTTTCTGTTATTAGATGCAACAGACATCTGTGTATGTAGTTGCCATGAGCATTTCTACATGTTATTCTTAATTTCCAAACTTGCTTTGGGCAAGTGAGCTATACATTAAAATTGCCTGTCTCCAGACCTACTTTGAGTGTCACTGCCCTGGGCACATCCCCCTCTGACATGCCCCTCTCCTCTCCTGGGCACTGGGGCAGTAAATGGGGCCTTGATGTCTGCCCCATCCTTAGATTCCATGGGGAGCCCATTCAAATCCCATTCCCTGGGTAAGGTGAAGACGGAGGCTTATTTGCCCTGAGTGTCTAGTTCTGATCCAGCCTGAGGGGTGTGTGGGAGGAAATGGCAAGAGAGATGACTGGATAGGGAGCTATGTATGTTCTTAAGCTCCACCCCTAGAAAACTATCATGCAAGGTAGGAACTCTATCATCATCACTGGGGAGGGAAGCAGCCCACTTTTGCAATAAGAAGTATATAAAGATAAGGAGAAACGCATGTTGGATCTGGAAGTGATCAAGTGAATCCTACATCCGTCTCCTTGTTCTTTAATAAAATGATACTCTGAAAAATCAGTTATCACACAGTGTATCAGTGCCAGAACTGAACTCCTAAACCCTTTATAAAGGGTCATTCTACTGGCACCAAAGAGTTCCCTCTACTCGATTGAAAGAGGAATTTTGGTACAGCTTACTGAAGTGGGCCTTCGGGAACCTTCTTGTTCTTTGCTCTGGCTAGATCTGTCAGTGCAGAAGACAAAAGCTGCCTCATACGAGATGTGGAATAATAATGCCCCTTTCAGCCAAGACCTGTGATTTCAAGCCCATCACCATAACCCATTCATTTCTTCCCAGCTAATACAACTTGTGTGATCTTGACTAGAAATTGCTATTTGACTAAGAGAACTTGCTCCACCTAGATTGATCCAACTGGGTGGCCGCGTTTCACTTGCCCGCGTGGAGTGCTCCCTCCACCACATGCAGTAAGCTCTTGCCAAAGACGCGCAAGACGGACCCCTTGAAAATAGACATCCAGCTGTTTACACAGCTGCCGGTCCACCCTCTTGAGTTGTAACCTCATAATCTTTCTTAGACCCAAGGACATGCCTGCTGGCTGCTGCAGGTTTACCTCTGCTTGACTGTGGGCTTTGAAACCCCAAATGTCTGGGGGTTCTATTGTCAGATTCAACAAGCATATGCCGAGTGTTCCAAGCACTTCCTGGGCTGTCACCCGATATTATTAGCTCTTTCATGTTGAATACCTTAAGTAAATACAATTTTATTTGTTAATCAGAACTCAGTAAAACCTGAGGGAAAAATAATGCCAATGTATTAGATTTAATGCAGTGTCTTAGCAATAGTGCTCTCCATAGGAAAACTGAGCGGTTAAGTCACTTGCCCTTCACTAGCAGCTGGAAGAAATGTTTTGGAAAGCCTTTTGCAAAGAATAAGAAAATTTAAGCTTTGGGTTTTTGTTTTTTATTTTTTTCTTGTCCTCTAGGATACCATCAGAATGGAGTCATCAAAAACCAGTTTGTGCCACATCCCCATGTTCCTGGAAACCAGAGGTCCAATCAGAAAAGCCTGTATACCTCCATGGCCCGGCCACCCTTGCCACGGCAACAGTCCACAGGCTCCGACCGGGTGTCACAGACACCTGAGAGCCTGGATTTTCTAAAAGTCCCGGACCAGGGTGCTGCAGGGTAAGATTCCATTATCAGTGGGCGGAGCTGGCAAGCTCCATCTCCATTAATCATGCCAAAGGTTCAAAGACTCCTCTAGGCTGTCAGAGTATGATTCTAAAGTTCAATTTTTCACCCAAGTGCTGTAATCCTTGACCCAAGGCTGTGGAGCTTTGGCTGACATTTCTGAAACTGCAGCCAACTTGATAGTTCACAACTCACTTCATTCTGTAGAGACAGCTTATCTTAGAAACACCAGAAGAGGGGTCCCTTTCAGCCCTGAGATTCCATTGCTCTATGACCTTTTTTGCTTTCTGATACAGTTGGGGAATAATGGGATTTTTTACTTCCATCTGGGCCTGTAGTTGCATAAACATAATTGCTCAGCATCCCAGCTGGGTGAAATGGCACCTGCTTGTAATCCCAGCAGCTTAGGAGGCTGAGGCAGGAGGATCACAAGTTCAAAGCCAGCCTCAGCAACCTAGCAAGACCCTGTCTCAAAAAAAAAAAAAAAAAAAAAGAAAGAAAGAAAGAAAAAAAAGAAAAAAATTAAAAGAAATAAAGGGCTTGGATGTGGTGCAGTTGTTAAGCACCCCTGAATTCAATCCGAGTACCTTAAAAAAAAGAAAATAGCATCCCAGTGTCATGACATGAGCGTGTTTAAGAAAACCAATCTTCATGGCCTCCGCATGAGAGCCTCTCTGCCTTCCTAGAAAACGAAGAGCAACAAAAGGAACTCAGGCTCTTGAGCCTGAGGAAGCGAGGATTCCTAGAACTCTGGAAACGAGACTTGTCCTATGGAGGGACAGGACTTGTGTCCTGTGAACACTAGGCTTTGGTGCCAGCTACATTCTAGATGCTCAAGGGCGAACCACTCTGAGATACAGAGAGCACCTTAGCATTCAGGCACAGAAGGTTGTAAGTCATACTGTCCAATGACAGAGAAGGGGAAAGCGAGACCTGGAGAGAATGTTATTGTAGCCTCTATTTCCTATGTAACATTGGACCTGCTGCTTACCCTCTTTGAACTTTGTCTACTGACGTTGTACCATCGGGCTTGCAGGGTTGTTGGGAGAAGTATACATGTCAAATACTTAGCATGGTATTTGGCAGGTGGGAGACTACCCAGTCAACAGTAGCTTGCTGGTGACGACATAGCCATTATCTCATGGTGGTTTGACAAGTGACTTTTAAGGAATGCTCCTCCCCAGATGATCGAATCCAGTAAAGGGCCTGTTTCTGCCTACTTTCTTGCTCTTCCCTCCCTCATGCCACTTCCATTTCTCATTACTCCATGTCTCTCGATAGAACAGCGAAGAAGTGTTAAGTGAAGATTGGGAGATTTGCGTACAGAATAGACCTGTGCTGGGAGAGAAGCAATAGCTCCTTCCTCTGGGCGGGCAGCCACCACTCACCTCGGCCCCCACATTGTTAGGTGCTTTCCTGTCTTGGACACTTCCTCCTAAACACCACAAAGTTGGTAGAAACTTCACCATGTTCTGTCATGGTATTCCTTTTCCCCTAGCAAGTCTTACATCATTACCTCCTTTGGGTCACAGATTGGAAAACACCTTATTTGGATCGTAAAGATGGTCATCAGGGCCGGGCATGGTGGCCTGTAATTCCAGCAACTCAGGAGGCGGAGGTGGGAGGATTGCAAGTTCAAGGCCAGCCTCAGCAACTTAGCGAGGCCGTGTCTCAAGAAAATAAAAACAAGGGGTGCTAGGAATGCAACTCAGTGGTAAAGTGCTCCTGGGTTCCGTCCCCAGTACAGAAAAGAAAAAGAAAGGAAAAACCAGCATAGAGTGGATGCCAACCTTCACTAGTGCGCGTGCCCTCTCCCACGTGTACACCCTTTCTCCGCTTCCTTCCCCCTCCGTGTAAGTCGCTATCCCATGGATTACCTGACTAGAGTAGTCTAAAGCACTCATTCTCAAACTCTGGGTTCAGAATCCTCTGGAAGGCTTACCAGTCCACTTCCATATCTGTAGGTCTGGGGTAGGGCCCAAGAACTTGCCTGTCTACTGAGTTCCCAGGTGAGGCCAGTTGCCTATGAGGAGGCCAAGGGAGGTTCCCTGAAGAGGTGTGTTTGCAGTGTGGTGTTCAGGTAATGGGATTTTCCACTCTAACCCAGATCCATACTATTCTGAGGGAAAACATCATTAAAATAGTCACATGAGTGTTCCTAGGCCCAATTTGGTTTCCCAAAGTAGGAAGGGAATTAAAAGCATTCAACAGAATGCACCAAATCTCTTAGCTCTGCCTGCCAGCTTCCTCCTCACTTGGGTTTTGGCAAACAGTACCATCTTTTCAGCCTGCTTTGCAAGTTACAGGCTTGCACATGGGCCAGCTGGGAGCATCCGTCAGCCAAAAGTAGGCAATTTAGGAACATTGTGTCTTAACCGAGGCTGCTCTCTTCCAGCCCTTAGCTTTGTGGTTCCCTGTTTTAGTCTCCTCCCACCCTTTGCCACCTTCAGGCCTAACGACCAAGCAGAGGCAGTGCCATCTTGGACATTAGCCATGAGAGGTTCGAAGGAAAGGACACCTTCACAACCATCCACCAGACACTTCCATCTTCCTGTTATGTAGGAAACTCTATTATTAGACACACGAAGTCCAATAGCTACAAGAATCCTAGCCAGCCTCCTCTTTATACACTTAAGTCTGCCATGCAGACATTCCTTAGAAAATAGTAACTCGGTCAAAGGCTAAGTTCGTGCTTAGTATTTATTTTCTAAAATATATAAAGGTGAAAATTAAAAGTTTCTGATAGTGCCAGGGTCCACAGACATGACATTTCAGGAGCCTTATGCTTATCTAAATTTAGCAGCTCCTACTCTTTGTCAAGAAAACATTAATTGCATTCATTCCGTGGGAGATTGCTGGAGCATGTGGGAATTTTGGTATCCTGAGCTTTGTCCCTTTTCCACAAACATGAGACTCCCTTTTTACATCAAAGTTTCAAACAGTCACCTTGAATTTACCAATCCATAAATAGGATTACTGTAGTTTTTCCTTCCTGGGCTTTCACACCCCGTGTTTATCTTTCATTTCTCTCTCCTCCCTTCCATGTATTTCTTTATAGACATATTTAACACACACAATTGCTTCTTTTTGATCAAGTAATATGGGTAAAGTTAAATGATGTGATTAGCACCTCAAGTTAATTCAGGAAAGTCTTCATCAGTTTGTTTTCAGTTCAGCCATTGTTTTGGAGAGAACATGAAGCCTTCACTAAATTAATTCCAATCCCAGCTGCACTCTTTACTCTTATATGGCAACACTTATGCACAGGTAGCCGTTGTCACTGTCATTATTATCATTCTCCTAAAAGCAGATCTGCAGAGGGATTAGCATAGGTTTGGAAAAGTCTGATTCAGGTTAAAGACCTTTTCTGATTCTCAAGGAAAGAGAAGAGGCTGGGCCACAGCCGTGGAACAGCCCACTTTTGCTGGGTCTTCCTAGGTGTGCTTCAGGAGTGCTTTGCAGCTTTCCCTCCCAATCCGCACACTCTACCTGCAGTTCACTACCGGAAGCTTAAAACCCAAACTGGAAATGTCTGTTCCCCTTTTTAATCCTGTGGTCATTTTCATAAGAGGACAGCTTCAGGAAATTTCAAGATACTCCAGAGATTGATCCAATTCAAGTTGGGGAAACAGAAAAAAATTGTAAGTGCTCAGTGGTAGGGCTTCTGGCCACACCACAAAGCTGGGGTCAATCGAAAAATTTAAATGCTGCCTGCATGTCTCTCTAGACTTTCCTAATGGAATCATATTTTCAAGGCGCTTACAATTTCCAACAAGCATCCAACAGCAATATTTCTCAACCAATAATCTACAGGAGCAGCAGCCTTAACCTGGCCAGGCAGACATGGAGTTTAGGAATTCCTGGCATCCATTCCCACATTTCCAGTAATGTTTATAGACTCAACCTTTTGGAACGGAGCATATTTTTAAGAGCCAATGAAATAAAATGCCATTATTTTCCTTCTTGGAATTTCAAGACATAAATTTCACATTGCACAAAAAAGAGGTGATATTTGAAAGCCTAAGTCCAGCTCTCCCTGGCAGAAACAGGGCACACCCACCCAGGAGGCTGGGAGCTTCTGGGACGGTCACAAAGAATGGCATGGGGGCATGTGGAGAGTGGGGATTTATAATAGCAAGAACTGGTTGAGTCTGGTTCATTTTTTTTCTTTTTGTTTCATTCATCAGATTATTTACTGAGCATGTGCTTCCTGTCTCTCTCTCTCTCTCTCTCTCTCTCTCTCTCTGTCTCTGCTAGAGATTGAACTCAGGGTCTTGTGCATGCTAGGCTAGTGCTCTACCACTGAGCTACATTCCCAGCCTCCTGTGTGGAAACTTGATGTTTGTCATCTATGCACACTATGCCTTAGTGTGCTCACAAACAACAGAGATAATAATAAAATAATTTTAAAACCTATTCTTCAGGGTTTCCTGAAAGATTAAATGAAAGCTTTGTACCCTATAAATCATAATGCAATTTGAATTTGGTTTTGTTTTTTTGAGAAGCTGTGAATTGAACCCAGGATTTCACATATGCTGGGCATGTGCTCTACCCAAGGCAAAAAAAAACCCCTCTTTTGCATTTGTTACCATTATTCATCTGATTTATTCTTGCAAAGAAATTTGAAGATTCTAGCAGAATTGAGAAGTGCGTGTTCCCTGGTCTGGAGGCTTTGTCCTTGGAGCTGGCAGCATTACTCTCTGCTAGAGCACTTGTCTAGCATATGCAAGGCCCTGGGTTCTATCGCCCAGCACTTCAAAAAGAGTGAGGAGGAAAAACAAAACAAAAACACCAAACCTCTGGCCTGCATAGAGCTTTGGACTCTGAAGGTCTGTACTCCAGGCATCGCTTGCTTCAGTGGAGGAAATGCACTGCTTCAGGAAACCAAGACCGGGGACTAGGCAGGGAGACCCCTTTTCCCCAGCACACCCACACAACAGCTGTGCTGCCCTGTAGAGCACAGACCAACCTCAGAGCAGTGTAGTGTGTTCATACTGCGACAGTCACTAGACGCTAGAACTGTATTTGGACAACTTTAAAGTCAAAAATTCCTTTATTTCTAACTAAACATCTTGGCTCCAATCACTATAACAACCCACATCCCACGGGAAATGAGGGTCATGACCAGGACCGAGGAAGTAACTAGCTGTCAATTTGGAGGGATTTGATGTCATTTGGGGTTTCATTTTCTTGTGGGCTCTGGCCTGTTGTGAAATTTGACAGGTGTCCCTGAGGTTTTGTGTCAGCTGGCATCCTAATATCTTGGCCCAAAGGCGTTGCCTGGTCTTCCCTGATCACTAATGCAGCATGTGCCTTATAGTGCAGATTTTTATGAAGCAAATTGGATCTACTACGCTTCATTCATCAGGAAACATTATTTACCTTATGGATTGTAAGGTGATTATATCTGAGATCTAATGCCCCACTCAGGAAAAAAGAATCTGCTGCAGAAAGAAGTGGCTACTGTTTAGATCCTTCTTGTGTTTATGTTAATGAGTAAGAGACACAAAGTGTAAAGTGTATAAATTGCTCTGAAATAATGGGTCAAGTAGTTGGAAAAGTAAATTGTGTTGTACAAAAATGACATGCACTGAAACACTGAATTTGCTCAGTGATGCATAGTTTTAGAACTACATGCTAACGTGTGTATATATACATATACATATATAACCTTTTATTTATTTTTTTAAAGAAAGAAGAACAGTGTGTGTGTGAGAGAGAGAGAGACAGAATCAATTTTTATTGAATTTTTCACATGGCTTTCGTTGCTCTGACACTTAGTTGTGTACGTGGATGCTGGGGTTTGAACCCATGTACTCGCTCATGAGGGCAAGCACCGTAACTGCTGAGCCACCGCTCTAGCCCAATAACCTTTTATTTTTGAAATATCAACAGGAATAATAACTGTTGTGAGTCTGAAATTCTTGCTGTCACCCTCATTATCCCAATGAAATAATTGTTTCTGTAACACAGTTTTTAATCCTGTGATGTTTATTAGAAATGTAAATATCACAAAATACCAGAGGTGTCAGCAAATCCTGCGTAGTTAGTACAAAATAAATCTAGACAAAGAATTTTTAGACCAGAATATGAATATGGGTTATTGAAAAGGTACCATGAGTGCTGACAAACAATGGCAACGCAGGATAAGCCCTAAGTTAGAACATCTGCCATTTCTGTGGTTAAATAGTTGTGTGTGGCCAATCTCAAGCTGCACTATGGCTACCACCAAACTCAGTTTTGGGAAATGATGGGCAGTCGCACACCAGCACACACCAGTAATAAATAACTTCAAGAGGATAGAAAGAAGTGAAATAATTAGGAAGGACTGAATTATAAGCATTCATTGCCCTTTTAATACAATGCATTCAATTGTAAGTTTATATGATTTAACTTTTAATAATGGCCATGTTTACAACTGCTTCACAAAATTCCTGAAAGTTTGAACAATCAGATTTCACAAGCTGGCCTGAGCCCATTCCAGCTCAGTGGGCATGGGGGTTTTGTTTGCTGTGTAAGAAGGTCTGTATCCTTTCTTCACTGGGTTGGCCAGTCTCCTCAGCAGGGAGTAGAGGCCTCTGGTGCCTAAAAGTCCCCATTGATCAATTTCTGGCACTTAGCTGAAAGTCATGTCCCATTATTAATTACACAGGATCGCCACCTAGTGACAGAAAAGGGATTGGGTTTTTGAGCCTGTAGGGGCCTAACGGCCAGAAGAAAAGGCTGTTCTGGTGTCCTATGCTGGTTTGGAGGTCCAGTGTGGCAAATGGTGGACTGTGACCACCTCCTCAGCACAGACTTCCTGTGTTCCTCGGTACATCTAATAGATCTAATAGTTGAAAGCTTTTTGTTAGAACTAGAAAAGGGATTGAATTCTCTTATGTTTTCCAGATGGAGACCTAATCTCAATCCCTAAAAGGTAAAGTGACTAGAATATATGCCAGCCCATGGAGAAGCAGGCCTGAAACTTGGCACACTGGTAGCCAGTGTCTCTCTCCTGGTCTATTCTGTCATTCTGTCAGATCATACAATTTGAGCCCAGGACTGGGGTCCACAGTGTTGAGCACAGAAACTATCAGGCCCTGCCCCATGGAGCCCACCATCTTCCCAGGCAGCCAGCCTCATGGTCACACAAGTCACTATGCAGTTAGGTCCCTGCTCTGAAGGACACATCGGCTATGAGCTTTGCCTGGGTGTGAGGAAGTGGTGGTGGAAATGAGTTCTGAAGGCTGAGTAGGAATTGGCCGTGCTGCTTGAGGTTTGAGGGACGGGGGAGAGGGGCTGACCAGACCAGTCAGTGTGGAGCAGTCAGTGTGGCTGGAGCTCCAGGAGCCTTACACATTGACCAGTGATGAAACTAGCCGGAAATCCCAGGGACCTGCATCAGCCCCATCACAGGAGTGTCTCGAGAGTCAAATGAAGCAGCGTCTTTGAGAATGCCTGCTGTGAAGAGGCCCAGCTAAGGCAAGTTTGAATATACTTCAGGCAGCTCCGGCTGGGGCTCCCATGCATTGACGAGAAGAGTGCAGGCGGGTGAGAATGAGGCAGGGTGGCCAGGGGAAGGAGGGCCATCTCTGCCTGTACCTCGCTTTGGGAAGGTGCTGTCCTCTTGGAGCACCCTGCACCTCTTCCTCGGCCCCGGGTGGCCCTGGTGAGCTCAGTGTTGCCTCGATGCACCCCTTGCTAAACAGCAGGCAGCTCTTCTCCACTTCCACTCACCCATCCATTGCTTCTCCAGGTCCCCAGTTTACCAGCTCGAACTCAGCTTACCCCTGTCATCCAGCAGACACCTGGTCTCAAAACTGCCCTGGTTTTCCCCACCTGCCAGCTCTAGAATGCTGTGAACCCCGTTGAAACAGTGCCGATGGCCTGTGTCGCCAGCAAGCAGCAGTTGTTTGGGCCTAGAACAATCAAACCAGCTATTGCCATGTTCTACACAGGACCCCAGTTCCCCAGGTGATTCCTTTTTCCACTTTGGCCGGTAGCCATTTATCCCAAGGAAGTAGCCACTGAAGCCTTGAGATCAAAGCTCATGCAGTGGCTGTGGGCAGGCGTTTGATCCTCCCCACCTCCACTCTGACCCAAAGCCTGGGACACTCCCAGCAGCTGCCTGGCATACAAGCCAGCGAAGCCATCCAGGCCTCGGCAATGCGTTGCACAACCCAAAGGGGCCTATGCTATTTTTTTTTTTTTTTTAAAAAGCAACTTCACTGGGGTGGGGTGGCTCGGTGGTTACGGCGCTGGCCTGGCATGCGCAAGTACACGGGTTCAAACCCCAGCAACCCACGTACACAACTAAGTGTCAGAGCAGCCAGGGCCATGTGAAGAACTCAATAAAAATTGATTTAAAAAAAAAAAAAGCAACTTCACTGAGATGTAATTCACTTGTCATAGAATTGACCCATTTAAAATGTACAGTTCAACAATTTTCAGTTCATTCACCAGAATTGTGTAAATCTCACCTATTTACCTTTTTTTAAAAAGCAACTTCATTGAGATATAATTTATATACCATAAAATTAACCCATTTAATCAGGCTGGAGTGGAGGCTCAGCGGTTACAGCACTTGCCTGGCATGTGCAAGGACGTGGGTTCGAACCCCAGCACCACATACACAACAAAGTGTCTGAGCAACAAGAGCCACATGAAAAAAATAAAGTTGATTCTCTCTTTCTCACTGTCCCTCTCTCTTTAAAATGTACAGTTCAACAGTTTTCAGTACATCACCAGAACTGTGCAAATGTCACCTATTCACTTTTTTGAAAAGCAATTTCGTTGAGATATAATTTATATACCATAAAATTAACCCATTTCAAATGTACAGTTCAACAGTTTTCAGTATATTCGGAGTTGTGCAAATATCACAATAAGTTAATTTAAAACATTTCATCACCCCCAAAAGAAATCATCTTCATTAGCACTATTCCTGTATTCCCTCCCCTAACCTTGGAAAGCTACTAGTCTACTTTTCATCAATCTAGATCAGTCTGTTGTGGACATTTCACACAAATATAATCATGCTTTTGTTAACTTTATTCCTAAGCATTTTGTTCTTTTTGATATATTACAACGGGGATTGGTTTTTCCATTTCATTTTTGGATTTCTTTCTGCCAGTGCATAGAAATATGGCTGACTTTGTATATTTATCTTGTATTCTATCATCTTACTAAGCTCACTTATTCAAATAGCTTTTTTAGTATATTCCTGAAGATTCTCTATATGCAAGATCATCTCATCGGCAAGTAGAAGCATTAACGCTGTTTTCCCAGTCTGAGTGCCTTTCAGTTTTTTGCCCAGGCCAGCATTTGCAGTAGAGTACTGAACAAGAGTGGTGACATCCTTGTTTGTTCCTGAGTTTGGGGGCAAAGTATTGTGTCTTTCAAAGTAAATACGATGCAAGGTAGGGGTGAGTGGACAAGGAGTTCTGCTCTCAACTGGGGCTAATGACACCAGTGCAGCCTATGGCACAGTGTGAAGCTGGGATGTGAGCAGGGGACACACCTGGCAGAGACTTTGTAGGTGCCATAAAAGGTTTTGGTCCTTTTTCCAAGAGCAGAGAGATGCTGTTAGAAGAATTTCAGGGGGAGATGGAGTGAACTAATTAAAACTGAGCTAAGGTGATGGTCAGATTTAAGGTGATATTTGAGTCTTAGGAAGTATCTGGCAGGGAAGACACAAAGGAGGAGGAAGAGAGGACTTGGTCAGAGCTGGAAGCAGGTAGGGCAGGGATTGGTGGTGGTGACTTGGTGTGGCTGCCTGTGTAGTCTTCTCTCAGGGATTCACTCATTTTTGTCTTCCCACTAAATAGTCTTTTTTTTTTTTTTTGAGAGATTATGAAAGAGAGTTGATTTTTATTTTTTCATCTGGTTTTTATTTTTCTCCACTTAGTATATATCGTTGGTGCTGGGGATCAAACCTGGGTACTCACACATGCCAGGCAAGCACTCTACTGCTGAGCCACCTCTCCAACACCACCCTCCCCCAGACTAAGTAGTCTTTACTCCCTCCCACAGGCAGCATCAGCACCTAAGACCTAAGAAATTTGTATTTCAGAGGCTTCCTCTACTTGCACTAATGACAGTGTTCCCCCTGACATTCAAGAAGCCAAATTTCCCTCTCTGAATATTTGGAGAAGGGTATGTATGTGTACACGTGCATGTATGTATCTGAGCACACGCACTCCCAACTGTGTCCCACCGCAGGGCTGCAGGCTTCCTCCCTCCCTCCAGGGTATTCTAATACCCAGCCCACCCACTCACACTCCTTGTTGCTGGGAAATCAGATGACTTCTGGTATCCAGGCTAATGGCTCTGATTAACCAAAGGCTGACACATCCCAATGTAAAGGGTGCTTAATCAAAAAACCTCCTTGCCTGGTCAGTTTTCAGAGCAGCTAGCACTTCTCCAGCAGAGAATGGGGATTTCCAATGGATGCTAGGTAGGAAATGATGTCATGTGAATGATTTATAAGATACTTTTCCTCTGCCATCAGAGAAAAGTACTTTGTGTGCTGGCCTGAGAGAAATGGAGCCAGAATAGCCTCAGGATTTGCTCCCTCCCACTCAGGGTTGGGAAATAACCATTGCAGGAGCCCCGCTCCTGCCAGGGCTGGCAGCCAGTGCCCCCTCTTCCAACCTAACCACCTCACCTCCCTCATGATCCAACTTACTCATCACAACCCAGTGAGTGTCTGTTAGTACAGGACCTCAGCATGGCCTCCTAAGAGCCAGCTCAAAACTGCTTGTGATTTTTCTTCCAAACCTAAGGGTGGAAAGACCCTCTGTTTTCCTCCTTCCTCCTGCTCTGTAGTTGTTAGCAAACAGACATAAGAGCTGTTCCCCAACATTGAATTGAGTTTCAACTCAGCTCTTTCTAGAAGAAATTTTGGTTTTTGTTTTTTGGGTAGCAAATGAATATAGGCTTTACTTTGATTTGTTTTTAAGCAAAATGGAAGGAAAAATTTTTTTTGTTTTTATTTTTGTTTTTGTTTTTTTGGTTCTCTTTCAAAAAAAATTTTTATAAATGTTTAATAATTATTTCAGATACAAGTTTAAAGGGATTACTAAACAGAAACAAATTGTAGCTACATGCCTTAGGGACATTATGAATGGTGACTTGAATAGTATAATGTACAGATGAAGAAGAAACTTAAAGCTCAAGGATCTTGGTTAGTGTACAACACTGGACATATTTTTGATGATCATGATGTGGGGGTTGATCCTAGCATCTACTGGGTAGAGGTCAGGGATTCTGGATGCTGCTACACAACCTATGGTGCACAAGACAGCATGCACACACACACCCCATACGCAACGAAGAATTATTGAGTCCAAAATATCAATAGTGCCGATGTTGAGAAACTGGATAAACTCCTATGTGAGATTATTCACAGCAATGTTTTTTTAATATAATAGTGAAAACTGGAACTATCCCAAATGACCATCAGAAGAGGACTGGATAAGTAAATTGTGACATGTTCATGCAATGCAATAGTATAAAGTACAACTACTTGCATCAACAGGACACAGCTGTAAAACGCTGGGCAAGGAATACTACAATGATTCCTTTTATTCAGTCACAAAAACAGCAGATGGGACATTGTTTAAGGATATCTGTCTGTGTGATAAAACAGTAAAGACAAGTTCCTGCAAGCTTCTAGAGGACCAGCAAGGAGGACAGATAGGGGAAGGAGAGAGAGAAGTGACTTCATTACTTAAATGTTTAGGTATGCTTTATGTGCTCTTGCATGGATATGAATTTTCCACATTTTCTTTTATGCTGGGGATATGATACCAGCAGCTATGTTTATTAAGAGCTATGTCAGAGAGGGTATTTTTATTCTTAGAGAAAGTTCAGGGAGTGCACCCTGGGCACATAGCTTCTAAGGATGGAAGTAGGTTTGAACTTGAATAAGACAATGTCCACCCCCTACTGCAAACCACCACACAGTACTGCTGCCCTGTTGGTTCCCATCTCTCATCTGCTTCCACCCTCTCCACAGTGTCCGGAGACAGACAACCAGCCGGCCTCCCCCAGCAGGCGGCAGACCAAAGCCCCAGCCCAAGCCCAAGCCCCAGGTGCCACAGTGCAAGGCTTTGTACGCCTATGATGCTCAGGACACAGATGAACTCAGCTTTAATGCCAATGATATTATTGATATTATCAAAGAAGGTAAGTGCATGGCTGGCTGGCATAGCTTCCCAAAGAACATGCAGTCACTCTGCTGCAAAATCAGTCTAAACATGAAGGGAATACATGGGCTTCTGTCAAATGTGTAAAGGCAGGTCAGGCCTCAGGCTGTTTGATCAAGATTCTAGCTTCCTTTTTTCTGTTAAGGCTTCTTTCAGTTTTGTCGTCTTTGTATTTGCTCCCTTCTCAAGCCATTTTTGTTTGTGGTGGCAAAATGACAGCAGCAATTGAAGGCCTAGTCTGAAATCTGCCTTTATTCAGAAACTTCTTAACCATTGGACAAAAGTCCCAAGTTCAGTCTGATTGGACCAAATCAGTGAGGTACTCATTGCTCAATCAAGCTCAATAGCAGGACCAAGGCTGTACCCTGAGTGGCTTAACCCTGGTAGGGACAGCCCTAGGAAATGGGGTGAGCACTTATCCCACCCAAACCTCATGGTTTCCTGATAATGAAGGTAGATGGCGTGGAAGCCAGGGAGGCAACCTCCATTGTAAAAGTGGTCCATAGGCTTGGCTGAGTGCTTTCTTAATTTGGGTTTATGTGTTTCTGAAAAAATAGAAACCAAAGATAACCCTGACTTAAGGTGCCAGAAAAGGCCCCATGAAGGAAGTGTTTGCGCTGAAGGATGGGAGAGTTTTCCTAGGGACAGAGACAGAAAACTCATGGAGACCAGAAAAAGTGGATCGTTTTAAGATGAACTGACCCCTGACCATGATGTGGAGATAGGAAGGTAGAAATGGCCTGGGAAAAGAGGGCCTTGTTTTAGTCAGCTCTTTGCTGCAGTGACCTAAGGTCCTAACAAGAACAAATTTTGAAGGAAAAAGGTTTATTTAGGGCTCATAGTTTCAGAGGTCTTAGTCCATGGAAGATTGGCTCTATTTTGGGGGGCTTGATATAAGGCTGAACAGCATGGCGCAGGAATGGCTAGAGAGACAAGTAGTTCAAGGTGTCACAAGAGAAGAAGAGCAGAGAGAGAAACTCCACGCATCATACAGAATATATACCCCAAAGGCAGGCCCCCAACGACCCACCTCCTCCAGCCAACCCTACCAGCAGCCTACAGTTGCCAGTTAATTGCTATAAGGGGTTTAGCTCACAGATTGGGTTAAGGCTTTTCCAACCCCCTAATCATTTCCCCGCAGCCTCCTTCCTGAATTGTCATATATGAGCTTCTGGGGGACACTTCACATTTAAACCATAACAGGTCCTGATATCAGGCTTTAGTGAAGACAGGAGACCCACATGGTTTATGAGCAGAGCCAGGACAAACTGAATGAACAGTCGTTTTTGGCAAGTTTGACTTTCAGGAAGTGTCTGAGGATAGTTCCAGGAATTTGAACAGTTTCTTTATCACATGAGATCATTGAGTAGCATTCCTAGTCCCTCAACTGATTTCCTTCAAAATGGCCTCTAAGTGTTCTTTTACTAGTTTTCTGTAGGCTTTAATATTTTAATCTATTTAGTATCCTCCTCAAAGATATCAGAGTAAAAGTAAGTGTTGAAATAAATGCTTAAACACAGTCAAGATTTTTATCACTAGGCTTGTTTAGCCAAACTGTTGAAAAAGGTCTAATATCCAAGAAAGGAATTTGTTAAATAAGCTGCTTTATTCATTCAGTTAGTGAATTTTGATACAATTATTTTTTTTACTAAATATAAAAGTACAGTATATTTGTTGACATGCAAAATATTCATTAAAAAAGGAAACAGGTTGTAGATGGATAATAGTCTCATATATAGCTATATGTGCATATGCAAATATTCGTGTGTGTATATACATATGTATACATGAATGTTACAGAAAATGTTTAAAGTGGTCTCCTTAAGTGTTGAACTTAGAAGTATTACTTTCATTTCTCAATATTTTCAATTTTTCATCAGAATTATGTATAGGGTATAATTAAAACAATTATCTATTTGTATATAAAATGTATAGTCCTAGAAGTTATCAAAATATGCTATCAATTATCACTGTAACTTGTGGTATAGATAAGTGGTATAGAAACAAATAGACATCTAAATAAATGGAATAAGAGTCCAGATATACAACACACATATATAGGTATTTAATACACGATAAATGTGGCATTCTAAACCAGAGTGGAAAGAAAAGACAAATGCGTGACATTTTTAAGGGAAAAGGAAGTTATATCTTACCTCATAGACAAAAGAAGTATCAGATGAGTTAAAAATCTCAAAATATATGAAAGAATTATCAAAATCATAGAAGGAAACCTATAATATTACACTAATCTTTGGCAGGAAAAGCCTTCATGCAAGACAAACACAAAAGGCATGCAGAACTGGACCTTGTAAAGCTCTGTTGTGACCCTCTCTATGTGATAAGTATCAGGAGCAGAGTAAAATATTTGATAGACCAGAAAAAACATATTACACACATAAATAGCATCTCCGTATGAGTGGCCAAACAATCCATTCCAAATGTGGACAGAGCCTTTGAGGCAGCAGACAACAGAGCCTCACAGATCATGAGCAAAATTCAGAGCCAACATTTACCTATGAGTCCAGCAAAGATTAAAATGTGAGATAGTGCACATTCTCCCACTCGAGGCCTTGGACCCAGTTGAGTTTCCGAAATCAAAAATGGGAGCTTTTAGGGAGTTAATAGCAGTATAAATGCCATACATTATATAACACCCCTTGTGGGCCCCAGGTGACCCGGTGACCAAACTCAGTAATTCTGCTGCGAAACAAACAAGTGTCCACACTCGGTAGGAAGAGACACTGTGAACAAATCCACATCAATTCAAGTTTTGTTACCAAATGAGTTATCGAAAGCTCATTTTCATAACTGTGGATTTTGTCAGTGCAGTGAGTACAAGCTCTCATATTTATAGCTGTCGAGGAAATAGGGACCCTTCTTAGTATTAATAGGAAATACATACCATATTTTTTTGGATAAAATTTGGCAGTAATTATCAGATTTCTTAACTCCCCATATCAAATTAACTACTTTGGATTTATTCTTTTTTAAAAAAAATTTGCAAACATTGTTTTTAAAGAGAATTTTATTATTTTTTCATCTATTTTGTTTTTTCTCTGCTTAGTTATATATGTGGCACTGGGGATCCAACCTGGGTCCTCATGCATGCCAGGCAAGCACTCTACCACTGAGCCACTTCTCTAGACCTAGATTTATTCTTGATCCACTATACCAAGATAAGTCGCACATATAAGTAGGTAACTATTAGGCACAAGCCTGTAATCCTAGCTTCTTGGGAAACTGAAGCAGGAGGATCTCGAGTTTGAGGCCAGCTTTGGCAACTTACCAAGACTCTATCTCAAAACATAAAAAGGGCAGGAGATAGAGCTCACAGGTAGAGTACCTACCCCCAGGTTAAATCCCAGTGCTTAAAGAAAAAAAAAAAGTCCCAAAAGTATAGGAGATTTTTCTTTTTTTACATCAGTATAAGAAATAATTTCCCAAAAATTACAGAAAAAAGCTGTAATAAATCTGTTGATTCAACTACTTCAATATTAATTATGATCAGTATAAAAACAGTGGGTACAGCTTAGTTGATTGAGTCCTTGCCTAATATATACATACAAGGTCTGGGGTTCCATCCCCAGCGCAAGAAAAAGGAGGGGGATATTTGCAATTTTGATGACAAATTCACTAACATAATAAAGAACTCTACTAATAAAGAAAGCTCAACAAGCAATAGAAAAAAGGGCAGATTACATGAACAGTGGAATATATGCAGCTATAGGAGAGAATACAGAAGCTGCTTTTAAAAATACTCTAACACTGAGTTACATCCCCACCTCAGCAGCTCTGACATGAAATGGTGTTAGTGCATATTATTGATTTTAAAGTTGCAGAACATACAGTATGCTATCATTTCTATACAAAAGAGGGAACTTATTTTTTATTGTCTTTTCTGAGATTCTTTAATTTTTTAATCTTTTTATTTGTTTGACATAATCTTACATATTGGAGGGAAGAGGTAATTTTTTACTTATTTATTTTTTGATACTAGGGATTAAACCCAGGGGCTCTTAACCACTGAGCTATATCCGAAGTCCTTTTTTTTCTTTTGAGACAGGATCTCACTAAGTTGCTTTGGCCCTTGATAAGTTGCTGAGGCTGACTTTGAACTGGTGATCCTCCTGCCTCAGGCTACAGGTGTGCACCACCACACCCAACCAAGGGGTTAATTTTTTAAATGCTTATACGAGGTATTTCTAAAAGAATGTACAAGAAACAGGTAATATTGTTTGCTGTCAGAGAAGGGATCTGAATAGCTGTTTTCACTGATTATCCTCTTGAAAGTACCAAAAAATAATTTTTTTTAAAGATAATAGGAAGTCTATACTTTTTGACCCAGGAATCTATCTCATAGAACTACTTGCATGTAGACATAAAAATAAATTGATGGCATTGATTGCATTAATTGTGAAAAAATGGGAAGAAATGTACTTCAGTGAAGGAAAGGTTATATATAAGTATTGCGTAATCCAGCTGTTGAAAAATGAAGACATCTGGAAGGTGGTGAGAAAACAAACTGAAGGAGGAATGATTTATTTTGGTTTAAAAAGATTTTAGTCCAAATACTGAATTCTTGAGAGGAGCACTGTCTAATGTGAACCACAGATATGAGCCACATACATAATTTAAACTTTTCTAGTTATCCACGTTGAAACAGTTGAAAGTAGGGGCTGGAGCTGTGGCTCAGCGGTTTCGGCGCTTGCCTGGCAAGTACGAGGACCCGGGTTCAAACCCCAGCACCATGTACACAACTAAGTTTTGGAGCAACGAAGGCCATGTGAAAAAACTAAAGTTGTTTCTCTCTTTCTGTCTCTCACTGTCCCTCTCTCTTTAAAACAAAAAGAAACAGTTGAAAGTAAATTCAATAATATTTTACTTTGCCCAGCATATTATCATTTCCACAGTCAATATAGTTATTTTTTTTAAGAGAGAGGGACAGTGAGATAGACAGAGACAGAGAATCAATTTTTATTTAGTTTTTCATGTGGCTTTCATTGCTCTAACAGTTATATATGTGGGTGCTGGGGTTTGAACCTGTGTACTCGTGAACATTGGGGCAAGCATCCTAAGTACTGAGCCACTGCTCCAGCCCTCAACACAGTTATTAACGCAATGGTTTACTTTTATCATATTTAGTCTTTGAAACCCAGTGTATAGCGTATACGTGCAGCATGTATTAATTTAGATGATGTTCAATAGCCAGATGAAAGTAGTAGCTATGACACTATACAGCATGGCCTTAGATAATGCCCTTCATGTAGTAACATTTTAGGTCACTGAATTATCACTTGAGTAACTCATTTTCTCAAACAATGGGCTGAAATCTTTGTTTTACAATGGCTTGACAAATTAAGTAAATACCAAACTACAAAAATGATTTTAGGTGACATTGTTTCAATGGTATTTCTCTTGTTGGACTGCTTCAGTAGGCTAAGCATGTGTGACATATTAAGCATCTACCAGCTGTACATTTCTTAGTGACACTCTTTCATCCTGCTTCCTGATCAGCAATTTTGTTAGTTTATCCTAACTTGAAAAAGTCACTTTTAACTTTATTATCAAGATCTAGGTTAGAAGGTTAAACATGAATGTTTCAAGTAAAAATTACTAACATATAGACTTGTGTGAGGACCCTGTTCTTGTGTTCAGTACTGGAACTTTATAATTAGCCATAACTCAGAGATGGAAGAATTGTTGACTCTTGGCAATAAAATAAAAACAGTAAAAAATAAATAAATAAAAAGGTTTTAGTCCGTAGTCACTTGGCCCTATTGCTGTGGGCTTGTGATGAGGCACAGTGGGGAGCACATGGTGGAGCATAATGGGCTCACCTCACGGCACCCAGAGAAGGAGACCAGGACAAGATACAGCCTTGAAGGACACACCCCAAGTGACCTACTTACTCTAACTAGGCCCCACCTCCTCAAATTTTAAGTCAGGCACAGTGATGCACACCTGTAATTCCAGCTACAGGCTGAGGCAGGAGGATTACAAGTTCAAAACGAACCTAAACAACTTAGCAAAACCCTGTCTCACAATTAAAAAAAAACCCTCCCAACAGCCCTTTAAATTATGACTCTACCAGCGGCCTAATCTATTGATGAAGGTAGAACCCTCATGATCCCATCACCTTCCACATGCCCTACCTCTGAACACTGATACCTTGGGGACCAGGCCTTTAATACATGAGCTTTGAGGAGATATTTTAGATCCAAACCATAGCAGGACTGGAATAAAGATGGGAAGTCAAGTGTATAAAGGATCATCACAGACCTGATTCTCCAAAAAGCAGATGGGTTTAGGAGTGAAAGAAAAGAGGGCGGAAGCTGGACACCATGACCTGACAAAGGCCATCAGCTGCGCTGGGCAGACTGCTGCCATACTGGGCAGACTTGGCTGAAGTGGGGGCTGACAGCAGGAGCTGTCACAGCCCTGATGCAGGTTCTTTCTTGAAAGGTAATCTGACAAGTGCAATTCTGTATCTGCCATGGGGAGGGCGTCACTTTGTGCAACAAAATTTTTTGTAATAACACAAAACAACAAAGGGAAAAGATCATGAATGAAGCACAGATGAAGTCACTTGAACCACTTCTCTCTCCTCCTGCAGATCCTTCTGGCTGGTGGACGGGTCGACTACGAGGCAAGCAGGGCCTGTTCCCCAACAACTATGTGACCAAGATCTGAGGCACCCAGAAACTGACACGTAGGGCAGAGGAGCTCCAGGCACAGACAAGGGAAGGGACATTTGGGGACGCCCCTTCTGATCCTCAGTGAGCAGTTACTTCTCCAAAGACCTGGAACTATTCTGGCATCTTCCCCATGGAAGGCTCTGAAAAACCTGGGTTGGGGACAGGGAGTATTACTCCAATAATGATCCTAAAAGGTAGCCTATTCATAGGAATCCAGGAGGGCAAAACAACCACCAAGATTTATTTATTGTATTTAAGCCTGGTGAGAGGACAAGTGAGGTCTGCTCAGATCTTGTTGGCTGTAATCCAAAAGCACCCTTCTTGCTCACCAGGCCTAGGCAATGGCTGTAGGTGGCCACTGACAAGTGCCTTTAGTAGAAGAGCACATTTCTTTCATTCCTGTTTTCCATACCTGACACACACATTCCTCTCTGCCACTTTCCTTCAGGGAGGACCCGCCCTTTGCAGGTTGGGCTTGGTGTGAATGAGCACTTAGTGTGCAAATGCCAAGGGCAGGCTGGCCTTCTGAGCCCACAGGGCAGAGGGTCACTGGTTCACCTGTGCTGGGGCCATCAAGCTGCTGGGAAGGAAAGGGGCTGGGCGCTGGGCTGTCAGCCTTGCTTTCTCTGGGTCTTCGAATGGAATGTGGCTGGCCCATGTTGGTTTTATGTTTAATGCTGTACTTTATTACAAGAAGGATCTCTTTTTTTCAAGCTGTACATTTATAAAAAAAAGATCATATACTGTATATATAAAAATCTCAAGATGGTAAAAACATGTATGAATGTACTACGTAGTATTCCACTGTACTCATTCATAAAGGTAGGTTTTATTACAAAACTCCCACCAGGTACTTTCAGACATGCCCTGCTCCTTTTCAACTACAGAAACAGTGTCATTGCTTTCCAGGTCAGTCTCTGCACACCTTTCTTGACCCTTTACCTGTAGGTAATTTTCTTGTGATCCCTTCTGTGCATCCCTCCTCCTACCTCCCAAATAAATAAAGGAATCAGTGAACTGCCTTGTTTTTTCATGGTTATCCTGGATTCTAATTGTGTGGATTCTAATTCTAATGATGGAATCAACCCCTGTGTGTTAACTTTCCATTACTGTAACAAATAACCTCAGATAATCAACTTATAAGGAGGAAAGACTTATTTTGGCTTGCAGTTTCAAAAGTTTAAATCCATGATCAGTTGACCCATTGGCCCACTGCTTTCCATCCTGTGATAGTGTAGCAAGAACATCATGGCAGAGAACACTTGGTGGAATCCAGCTGCTCACCTCAAAGCAGCTGAGAAGCAAGAGAGTCAGGGGAGGGGGAAAAGTCAGGATTCCAACCCCCCACCTTCAAAGACATACCCCCTCCACTGGGCCCCACCTCATAAAGGTTCCACCACCTTCCAAGAGTGCCACAATCTGGGAACCAAGCCTTCAATGCATGGGCCTTTGAACATATTCAAGTTCCAAACTAGCATTCTTTTCTAGTCCTCCAAAGGTTTATGTCCATCTCATGGTGCAAGGTGTGTTCTATCTCCAAGCGTTCCCAAAGTCTTAACTCTTTCAGCATTGCACAGATGGCTCCTTTGAGACTCAAAGCAAATTTTTAGCTGTAAGCCCCTGTAAAAGTCAGTTATATGCTTCTGAGATGCAATGGCACAGGATAAACATTTCTATTTTAAAAGAGAAGAATAGGATAATAGCAAGGAGGGACTGGACCAAAGCAAGATCAGAACCCAGCCAGGGCAAACATTATATCCTGTAACTTCATGTCTGGCATCAGGACACACTGGCAGAATGTAGGTTCCCAAGAGCATAGGCAACCCCACCCACGGCCTTGCACTGTGGCTCACTGGCAACTCTCTTTGGCTGGCTCTGCATACTTCTGGCAGCTTCCCTCAGTAGCTATTCTACATTCCTTGCATTTCTGCCTTTCTGGGGTTTCCATTGATTGCAGCTTTACTTTTGCCCTGTACTTGCAGGAACTCTGACCCTGCCGTGCACTCCCTTGCCTACCGGGTTTTCCTTTAAAATTTGGGTGGAATCCTCCATGACCACATAACTTCCATTCTGCATGCCTGCAAAATCAGCATCATGTGGACTACACCAAGATCTACAACTGGGATCCATTGGAACCATGGCTGAGTGCCTTACCAGCTGCATACAGGGAATCATCCCAGGGAAACAATTCCTAGATATTCCAAAGACTTGCAGGATTAAGTTTACACTTATTAATGCCCATGGTCTGGTCTATCTCTGAGATACCTGCAACACAGCTTTCCTAGTGTCCCAGTGCAAGAACTTGTCTTCATTTTAATGGTAGCTGCACCCTCCTTGGCAGCACCTTTAAAAGGACTCCTTTTTCTAGCCAAACTACAAGTTTTCCAATTTTTTTCTTTTTTTACTCTCTGCTCTTGATCATCATAGTAAACCTGGCTAAAAACAGCAATATTCATGTCACTGCCTGAATGGTATGCTGCCTTGAAATTTTTCTCCACCACACAGTCTGTCACCTTTCAACTGGCCTCCCACAATCTCAGGGAATGGACATAATGTCTTCAAATTGTTTGCCAAAGGATGTCCTCTAGTCTAATTCCTAATAGAGTCCTCATTTCCATCTGAAACCTCATGAGCATCACCATTACCATCCACATTCCTATAAGCATTCTGGTCTTCTAAGCCCTCAGCAAACTGCCCATTAGACTCCACTTACAGCATTCTAGGCTTTTTCTAGCCCACTGCTCCAGATCTTTCCAAACTCATCTCAGGAACCAATTCTGAAGGATTCTGAATGACATTGTTGGGTACAGTCATAGCAATTACTCCATTTCTTGGTATCAATTTTCTATGTTAGGCTTTTGTTACTGACAAATACCTGAGATAAAAAGAGGTAAAGTTCATTTTGGCTCAGTTTCAGAGGTTTCAGTCCATGGTCATTTGGCCCCACGGCCTTTGGACCTGTGGCATGGCAACACATCAGGGCAGGAAGGCATAGGAAAGGAAGTCACTCACCTCCCAGCAACCAGGAAGCAAAAAGAACAGAAGATCCCGGAGCCCCATATATCTCCTTAAAGGGCACACCCCAATGACCTGACTTCCTTCCACTAAGTTCCGTTTCCTAAAGATTCTATCACTTCCCTATAGCACCACTGGCTGGGAACCAAGCCTTTAACATATGGGCCTCCAGGGAACATTCAAGATCCAAACTGTAGCAACCCCAGTACCTCAGCATATGACCTTATTTGGAAATGGGGTCTTTACAGAGGTAAAAATAATAACAACAATAATAATAAAGATGAAGTCTTTATAAGTGGTTGGCTCATAAAAAGGGAAAAGCTAACAGGAACCAAGGGAAGGTGATATAAAGAGGCAGGAAGAAGATGACTACAACACAGGGAGAAAAGCCTAGAGCAGATCCTTCCCTCAACCCTCAGAAGGAACCAACCCTGAAGAGCTTGGACTTCTAGCCTCTTAGAACTGTATGGCAATAAATTTTAGTTGTTTAAATTACTCAGTTTGTGGTACTTTATTAAGACAGACCTTGCAAACCAGTATAATATTTATTGCAGTGATAGTGAAAAGTTGGAAACAAGGTAATGTCTACCTATCATTAATAGAACGCCTGCAAGAGGAGACTGATAAGTCACTACTGTCCTTCTTCCAGTTGTCATAGTCAGTGTTAAGCTATTGGGAAATTAGAGCTTGAGCAGCCCCTTATGCCATTTCAGGATTTTCAAGTTCATGGGACAAAATTATCAAGGACTACTTACAAGGTATAAAATGGCCCTGGATTGGGGGGAAAAAAAGATTAACCATTTATTTCTCCTGTATTTACTTCAAGAACAGTGAGTGAACTTCATTCCACCAGTGTGAGTGTATTTCAGTTCTATTTTGTGATCAGTTAGGAAAGAGGAAAATAAAACCATAATATGATGAATTGAGAAAAGGTGATTACCTTTTCTATTAACACTAGTGCTCTCTGTATTTTACAAAGTACTTCCACACTCGCAGACTCCCTGAAAGTAGAAGATAGAACAAGAATTGAGACTGAGGCACCACTAGCACAGCACACAGGCTGCTTTCTCATGGGGCAGGAATACCAAGGTGATCCTCCCTTGTTTTTCCTTTGACTGGCATTTTAAGTTTGTGTGTAACTAGGAACTCTCAGGCTCTACAAAACAGAAACAAGTTAATCCCCCTCACACCTAAAAGAGGAACATGCATGGAGATGACAGATCCAGCCTTCATTACCTGTATCCACTGCCCCATGCCAGGTTCAAGGAGGCTCTCAATTAATTTCACTTGAATAGGTTAAGTGGATTCACTTTTACAGGTGAAGACAGCTTAGATTCTGAAATGGAGAAAGTGAAATTCTAGAAAGATTCATTAAAAAGAAAAGCTTGGAGAAAACTACTTTATTCTTTAATATTTCTACATATTTAGAAGTTTAATATGGGGGCTACTGGAAAGATCAATGACAGATAACATTTCCCTTTATTTTCCTAATTAAAGACTTCAGGAAAAATATTTTTTCCCCTTACGGTCTTTAAGTCTTTAGGTCTCCTATTGTCTTTGAACTACCCAGGCATGCCATTTTGCTTGCTGTTCAGCTAAATAAAACATGATTAGTTCAGAAGTCACTTACCCTGAAAGGACATAAAGATCAAATGGCCATCCATGCCTGTCTTCTGGAAACAGTCATCCTGTCTGAAGTACAGGGTGTTCATCTGCACACACAACCCCATCGTTACAACAGTTATCAAACACTTCAAGAAGCCTCCTTCCCTCTACCAAAGGTTTAAAGTTATAAGAACCCAAAGAGCAGGACTGAACATGAAATTCAGGGCTGTGGTGTGCAAACTTCAGTTGTAAACCATCAGTGTCAAAGTCTTTGGCCTAAGGACCCCTGTACATTACTCAGTATCATTAAAAAGTTTGGCTTTTGTTAGTTATAGCTATCAACATTTATTATATTAGAAATTAAAACTAAGAAAAAAATTTAAACACAAAAAATTCACTAGCCACCAGAGTAATAACATCACGTGTAGCCAGCCCATCCTGATCAAACTGAGTCACTGCTGCTACCAAGTCCAGCCTGTGAAATGAAGATGAGGAGTCGTGCCATTTCCCTTTTAAAGGACATGCCCTGGGAATTGGACATGCCACCTCCACTCATGTTCTGCTAGACAGGTCACAGTAACATGGCCCCAACTGAAGTGGGGGCTGAGAGTATGCACACCGAGCTGTGGAAGTCACTTATCCAGAGCACCAGAATTACAGCCTATTCATAGTTATGGCTCCTTCCAGGCAAAGATGCACACATGAATAAATGAAAAACATGGATGTGCATCGATATTACAAACCACTGACTGCCACAGAGCATGGCTTACATATAATCCCTCTCTAACTCCATCCCAAACGCCTCCCCAGACCTTCCCTGAGTTGAGTTGGTCAGATCATCTGGCTCCTCTAGTTGTCACCATTTCTTTTATGTACGATTTGCCAGTTATGATTTAATTAGTGGTAGGACTGGAGCCTGGTTTCCAGGGCAATCAGCAGTCTGCGCAGTCCACCTTTGATGGAGAGCTTAACTCTACACCTCACCTAGCACCTCTCACTTTTATGGTCAAGAGTGGGAGCCATTTCAAATGTTGCCCCATTTCTCT
>PVKS010010766.1:0-58969 GCA_004027875.1 Aplodontia rufa
TTTGAGGTAGGACTTCGGCACAAATTTTGCAGGACACAATTTGGTCCAAAACATATGGTAACCAATGACTCCAAAGTTGCTAAAGTGTGATGGTTAATTCTAAACGGTAACCTGACTTCATTAATCAATCATATTTCATACAGTAGATACCTCAGGCTTCTTTGAGACACTTTCTTCTTTTCCTGCCTCATGGATTCTACATTATTGGTCTCCTTTGCTAGTTCTACATCAATGTGATTGATAAAGACTGGAGTGAAACAGGGCTCAGTCCTCAGAAATCTTAATATAGTCATTCATTAAGTAATACCACACAATCCCATAATGTTAACACACACTGAGCAGTTCTAAAATGTAGCTTCACTCAAGCCTTATCCTTCAGCTCTAGATAATATGCTCAACTGCCCACACATTTTCTTCAAAATGCTATCTAATACATGCATCTCTAACTTCATATATACAAATTCTCCTTCTTTTACCCTAGGGCCAGAAGAGAACCTGACTCAATAATGGCCCACCTCCAGCCAGCCACCTGCTTTCAGTTATGACCCAGTAAGTCTGTTCAAACTAGGATGGACCAATTAGGTTACAGCTCTCATAAACTAATCACAGATACTTAATAAATATTTGCTGAATGATTGAATGGACACAATTACAAGTAACATGGTTTTATCTTTCTGGAGGAAACTCTGTTTTGAATTAAACTGTGGCTTGCTAAATTGTGTTTGTTTCTTCCACTTGTCTGTGAAGTTGGAATAATAGGCACAAGATCCTCTTTGTTTCCAATAAGTTTGTTTGTATGGGTTCTCTGATTAAACCTAAAATTTAGTCTTTCCATAAGAACAAAATTTTTTTGAAAATTTTGCCTCTTGAATTTGCATTGTCTAATATTCTCATGATTATTTCCTTGGTAAAAATGAATAGAAGGAAGTTTTAACCCTACTGACAAGAAGTCTAGTGTGCATTCCCTGACCAAAGCACTGGAGTGTTTTTACTGTCTTTCATTCCCTGACCAAAGCACCGGAGTGTTTTTACTATGTTTAAGTCATATAATTGGTGAGAGGACTCCATATAAACACAAATTGGACACTTGCCTCAAAATTTCCAGCCTTACAAATTTTGAGAAAAGAAGTGGTAAACATTTAGCAGATACGATTTGCTTAAGGCAGTTTATACCTTTATTGACATCCTATTGATGCCCTTTTTTTCTTCTGTGAAATTATTCATATATTTTTCTGTACTTTGTATTTGGGCACTAAGTTCTGAGGGTTGGATGTTACATGTGCTTAGCATCTTTATCCTTGAAAACTGATGGTTTCCAAGATCATCATTCCAGAACATCATTGTGTTTGTCAGCTTTTTGTTGCTTTGACCAAAATACCTGACCAGAACAACCTAGAGGAGGGAAAGCTTATTTGTGCTCATGGTTTCAGAGATTCAGTCCATGGTCAGCCAACTCCTTTGCTCTGGGTACAAGATGAACAGAGCATCATGGCAGAAAGCGTGTGGAGGAGGAGTGTTGTTCCTCTTATGATGGTCAGGAACCAGAAACAGAGAGGGGGCGCCCACAGGAAAAATAAACCCTTCCAGGACATTCACCCAGTGACATCATCCAGTCACACCCCTCCTTCCTATACTTACCACCGAGTTAGTCCATTCAAAGTAGGACGAATTGATTATATTTCAGCTCTCATTTTACCTCTGAATATTTCTGTGTTAACACAGGTGCTTTTGGATAAACCTCATACCCAAACCATAACAAGACTGTTTGCCTCTGGAAGAGTGTCCAGACAGCCTCTGAACAACCTGAGTGTTTGGATGGGGAAAAGCCAGGAGGATTAGAAACATCCTCTTTTTCTTCCTCATTTTTAATTCATTCCCTTTTCTTCATCTTTCTATCTATCCTTGCCATTTTCATTCCTCCTTTTCCTGTTTTTCATGCAAATCTTTTGGGGGGTACAAAGGCATGCAAGGCATCCATTAGAGTTCGCACCCAGTGCTGAATAGTCCTTGATCTGATAGCTAAGAAAGATACAGAGGTTCCTGTGATGAAGTGGAGGTTCCTCACAGCTCTTCCGTAACTCAGAGACCTCTAATTCTCAATGACCACCTATTACTAGCTATTATTAAGAATTTATTCCAACACCTCTCTCTTATTAGTTGATCTCCAAAAATGTCAAAATAAGAATAAGTAATGTTTCATAGTGGCATACCATATTTTTTAAAGCACTCACTTCTTTTATATGTTTGAAGGAGTCTCATCTTAAGCCAAATTTGCATCTTGTATTGGAGTCCACCAAATCTTTTTACAGTTGGAACATCCTGAGCAGTGACAATAAGTAGCCTCAGTGTGGAAGGACTGAGTCATTTCCAAGGTTAGAAGGGACCAGACATGATGTGTTGATATCAGTGATTCTCAGGTTTTAACAAGAATCAAAACCAACCAGAAAGCTTATTAAATTTCAGATTGTTGAGTCCCATCCCCAGAATTTCTGATTGAAAAGGACTTGGATGGGGCCCAAGATTTTACATTTCTAACCATTTTCCTGGTGATGCTAATGCTGTCAACCCATAATAACCACCGCTTAGACATTACAAGAGAGGAGTACTTCTAAGGATAGGGATTGTGCCCAAACAAATCACCCAAAGTTCTGCTCCGTGAGTGTCCAAAAGATCCCAGGCATCAGGGATAGTGCCTGGTAAGAATGATGAGCATACAGGCAGCTAAGTTGCTTTGTGTGTCACCTGAACACTATTGTTTGGTTGCTGATGGTGGTGGTGGTCTTTAACTTCTTTTGGTCACAGTTTTATACCAAGGCCTTTGGGTAACTTCATTTTACTATTAAATTCTAGTTCTTGTATTTTTATAATTTGTAATTTGCTAGTTGACTAGGTACATGGTTTCAGGATTTCTGTAATGTGTGCATTTAATAAATTGGAGACAAAACAAATTAGTTCGTGAGGAATGAGATCAAGAGAAAAGAGAAAAATGCTTCCTTCAGGCCACTCATGTTGGTGGTAGAATTAGAAGGAGGAGAGAGAATGCTCTCTAGTTCCACAGTTACCTTTTAGTTACTAGGAGATATTCTTTTAAGACGCAGATACTGTGGGAGTTGTTTCCACATGAAAAAGATCAGTTCTGATTGCTATTGAATGTTAGTAACTTGGGGAAGAAAATGTGTTTGTCTAATTGGGAGCATCTGAATCTACTGTTTTTGACCAATCTGAGTTTGCTTTTAACAACAGTCAAAGGCACAAAAGTTCATGGGAGGGCTGTGGGAGAAGATTTATGAAGGGAAAAGTAGATAAACAGCATGTGCTGTTCAGTCTGGGGTGAGGATGAAATATTTTTTTCCGTAGTCCCTCAGGATGGATGCAATCTTCTCCCACAGAACAGAAATATACACCAGGAAAAATTAGACTGAGTCACAGACTGAAAATCAGGTTGGTCTACTATATGTAGGAGCAGCAATAGATTTAAGTTACCTCCAAAGCGGCATTAAAAAGAGATACAGGGAGTGCAATTTTTATAACACCTTCATCAGTGTCTTCACTTAGAAGCCATGGTTCCATATGTGTATGAAGTGTGGGTTCTATACTTATAAAGAAAATGTGGAGTGGTGAAAGATGTGATATAATTGAAACACAAAACACAAAATTCATTTGTAATCACAGCAATGTTGCTGTTTTACCATCATAGTCAGTGTAACAAAATTTGGGGTGATAGCAAAAGTACCTGATCCATATGCACAAAATTTGGAGTCTAAGAAGGCTCCCACAAGATTTCCATTGTGTGAACAGAAAATAATACAAAACTGTAGGGACAAAACCGCGTTTACAGAGGGGCATCTTCTTCACAGTGTGAATGAAATATGCATATATATATATATATATATATATATATTATATACATATACACTCTTGCCTGGAGAATTGGACACGCCAGTAAGTCTCATAACTGCTAAGGATTCATAAAACTTAAGAACTCACTTGATCTTCCTATAGCTCATTTGCAATGTAAGATAACATGTTCAGTAGTTTTGATATTCTCACTGCCCATGGAAGGTATTTTCTCCATGGAAGTGACTCCAAAGCAAAGGAATTGCAAACAGTGCTGCCTTTTAGAATCAGGTGAGCTGATTTTTAAAATCCAGATATCCATCTGCACCCCAGATAAAGCAGAATGTTAGAGGTGATTCCTAGGCCTCAGTCATTTTTAAACTCCCAAGGTGATGCCTGAGTTCTGCGCCAATGTTTACAGGCCTTTCATGTGACACTCGTATGCAATAAATAGTCCCTAGAAAGCCTGCCTACTCCTATCTTTCTGGAGCCTTTGTCTCTTCTGAGTGTTGACATTTTCCCCATGTATAAACTCATTTTATTTTAGTACTAACCAAGTGTGGGTATCCATAAATTACAAATCAAGTAATACTAGAGTTTGGATACTTGGCTCTTATGATTTCTTTTAGTTTCTGTATTTTTTCCTTATTGCTACTGTGATATGCCATTAATATCAACTAAGGCTTTAAAATAACACAAATTTATTCTCTTAATAGTTCACATCCACAAAGATCTTTTTTTTATTTAAGAAAGAGGGGACAGTGAGAAAGAAAGAGAGACGCAATTTTTATTTAGTTTTTCATGTGACTTTCATTCCTGAGACACTTCATTGTGTAGGTGTTGCTAGGGTTTGAACTCGCGTACTCATGCATGCCAGGCAAAGCACGGTAACCCCCAAGCTACTGCTCCAGCCCCACAAAATTCTTTTTGCCACACAAAGTAATATATTTGCAGGTTGGGGTATTAGGATGTGGACGTTTTGAGGGACCATTATTTTACCTTTTCCAGTGTAAGTAAACTAACATGAGATGGGGCACGCCTGAGCAGTTTTGAGTTTAGACTGTATTAACTTGGGGTCCATTCTACCTGCCCTGTTAGTCTAAGTGCTATTTGGCAATGCATACTCACAGCAGTACAAGTTCGAGGAACCACTCTTTTTTTTCTCATCTTTTTTATTTTTTACTAAGGAGTTGAGTTATTGTATAATCATAAATGCAAATAAAGTTACAATATGATATGCATTTGTTCCTAAACCAGAATTACTCTCACATCGCCAAGTCCCATGATTCTTCTGTATTTCGCCCCTAAAAACTACATAAATGTTTAGGATTGTGAATTTTCCAGAAGTAAATGATTGTATAAGTATCATTTGGATTCTCAGGGGGGTAAGAATATGATAATTGCTGCTTGTCTCCCTAGATCCCTCCCTCTTTCCTCCTCTCCCCTCCCCCCACATTGCCTCAATGTCACACATGATTCATAAGGACTTAAAATCAACATTTGTCTCATTCCTGTTCAATGCATCCCTTCAAATGAAATGTCCCAGGATGCAAGTTTCTCCCTAAAAAGTAACTGCTGAATTGGGCACAATCATATTTTGGCATTGTTGCTAATCTCAATTGTTGGAATGATAAAGGATTATAGTCACATGACATATCAAGGTACATATATTATGTTAGGATGAATTTTTAGGATTTCACAGGCCTTTGCACTCATAAAATAGTAGAACACATAGTTCTCTAGTCTGTTCTCCCTATACTCATCATTCATTCAACAGATATTTTCTGGTTTCCTTCTACATGCTATATTGTTCTTGCTGAATGAAGGGACCTACAAACTCACATTTTATGTAGCACTTAAAGAAATTTCAAACCACAAAATAGACCTAATTGTCAGACTCACCAGAGAAAGCCATTGCTGTTATTGTTGACTGAGCTTAAGTAAATATTTTAGTTGCTATTTAAGTAAAGTGATACGGGTGAATTCATCTGGTCTAAGAACTACTCAAGGGCCACAAATATCTTGGTGAATATTTTAGCTTTCATATATGTACAAGGAAAATGTGGACTTAATTATGGGGAAAGTCTCACTTTCTCCTCCAGGTTGAGTTCAGCATATTGAGCCTCATTTTTCCCAGTGTAGTCATTCAAGTATGTTCCTGGGTGCCAGGTTAATATAGAATCTGAAGGCAAAGGACTATGTAGCTTTAGCAATATAAGGGTAACTGAGAAAATGTGTGGAATTTCCAGCCCCAGTTTTCTTCTAAGATATTCTCCATTTCTGAATCAATGTTTCTTCCCCAGGAATCCCACACTTAATCATAAAGGACATAGATTTTTCAGAAAGGCAATTCATTTCAGCCTCTTCTCACAGGTGCTCAGCTCCTGAAAAAAAAAAAAAAGAAAGAAAGAAAGAAAAGAAAAAAAAATAGCTGAAATGATGTGTTCATTCATCCTATTGCTCATGATATGGTGGTGTTGAACACCCCAGGTCATCATTTACTTCCCAATCAGGTTTCTAGACTCTCCAAATCTGGAAAAGAAATTAACAGCACATTTCCACATTACAAAACTTCATGCAGTCTTTAGTAATTTCTGTGATCTTCTTACACATACTGCATCCTGCTTGCTAGATAGTCAGTGTCCAGGAGGATCCCTCAACTTATTGGTAAGCAAGAAAAAAAAAAAAAAAGCAATGGTCATAGGCTTTTATCAGAACCTCTGGTTTTGTGTGAAGGCCCTTTGGCCTAGAGGCAAGGATTTACGTATCCTGTATCCTAGATCTCACTTGAAGATTTGGTCACTGGGGCTGAGATAATGTATCACCTTTTGTCCCTCCAAGTCTGAACTGATGCTTCCTCTTCTAATTATGTTCCTCTTAATCATGTTTCTATTTTCTTTTTTCCCCAGTTCCTTCCCACCATTAAAAATAGGCTTTGGTGGCAGGGGTGGGGAAGAGGAATAAAGCTCAGATCTCTGTTGACAAATATTTTCAAGTAAAGTCTTGCAAGGAATTATTCTCCATGTGACATATTTGAACCAGGACTTGTCTTTGAAAAATCTATACTCTAACAATGTGTGGCATCTTTTTCAAGCTGCAAAACATGTTAACACATCTGGAGAAGAGAACTCTTCTACCTGTGTTCAAGAGGTTGGAAATACATATTAGATACATGTTATAAGTTATCAAATCCTAGTTGGAGTACCATTAGGCATTCATCTGTTGAGACCACACAGAGGGACATTTGCAACTAAGACTACAGGTAACTAGAATTGCTCCTAGCATCTTTCTCTGTCTCTGCCAACACTACTGCAATGTATTGGTAGTATGCTCCATAGCAACTCAAAATTTGCCTCTCCAGTTCCCAGCATCCATGAGTGTGTCACTCTCTTCTAGAAGTGACTCAACTCTCCAAGGAGAGGCTCCACATGAATAGCCATGTATATAGAGGCTAACTTAATACCAATGTTCAGTCTTGGTTTAATGAAGCAATATTTTAGACTCTCATGGACTTGTGGAGAAAAGAGAAACTTTTTACGCTGTTGTACCATTTTGGAAACCATTTTGGAGATTCCTCAGAAAACTAAAACTAGAATTATCACATGATCCAGAAGTCCCACTTCTTGATACAGATGCAAAAGAGTGGAATGTGTTTATCAATGTCAAAGAGATGTCTGTTCTCTTATTTTCATTATAGCACTATGTCAAGATGTATCAACCAAAATGTCCATGAATGAATGAATGAATGAATTTTTTAAATGTGATACATATACAGAAGGGAATACTACTCCACTTTTTTAAAAAAGCAGAAAACTATCATTCTTGAAAATATAATGAAACTAAGACATTATACTAAGTGAAATAAGCCAGGCATGGAGGAAAAAATTCACATGATCTCATTTATGTGCGGAATCTTAAGACCTCGAATTCTATAAGTAGAGAGTAGAATGGTGGTTATCAGGGCCTGGGGGATGGGTAAGGGCCAAGATTCAGATAGACAGGTAGAAAAGGTTCTGGTTATGTATTACATTTTAGGAATAAGGATTGAATCACAGATATTGTTCATTACTCTGGTAAAGAAACCTAAACGTGTAGTTCAATCATCACTTGAGTTTTGAGATTCAGGTCAATTTTAACCAAAATCCCAACTCTAAACTTAGGATGGTTTGAACTTTCCTACAAGGGCCACACCTGATTTTCTCAGCTTTTCAAGTCTGCTCCTGACACTGTTTCTCAACTGCTCCTCTCACAAGATACAGACTCAGAGGCCCATCTCCTTACAGTTTGGTGAGAAATTCAGATGCCTTTGCATTTGTCAGAGTCAACATCTTTCCTGAAAATTCCATAAATTGAACAGAAAAAAAATCACATGAAATAAGACACATTTCTATCTCTTGCTGGAAAAACTTACTCTGACTTCTTTCCCAAAAAGACTGTGCCCCTCTAAGACCTCCTCCTTCCAGGTGCAGATGTGTAATGCCCTGTTTCTTATTCTGGTGAATTGGCTTGATAGTAGCATCCATACTACACTGATATGCTTTCTCCCCAAATTAGTTTGACTTCTGATGAATTCTGGTGAGGAATCCTCTTTAGCAAGAGTAAAAATATTACAGGATGACCTTTACTCCTTCTCTCCTTGGTATTATCCCACATGCTCAGTCCCAAGGTCTCTAAGTGGTTTAAACTGTTGGAGTATATTTTTCTCACAAAACAGTGTTTTAGAGATAGTTTAGTCTAGTATTATTGAAAATGCAATAATACAAGGCTCTGTGTTCCTTGAATGTGCTCTGACTTCCTCTAGGGGTTACAGAAAGGCTGCCACAGCTCCCAGCATCATGCACAGTAGAGGATAACATTCAACACAGGATGAGAAGAGGAAAGAATTTTTCCTTGTGAACTCTTTGGTTGTCTGAGAGGAACATTTTTCACAGAAGGTCTCAGCAGGCTTCTCCTCTGTTCCCAGTGCCCAGGATTGATTTTCATGCCCAAATGGAATATGCAAGGGAAGCATTAAACTAAGAATCTGGCATTTAAAATCTCTCCAGTAAGAGGCAAGTTCTGCCAGTACGGAAGAAATGTAGTAAACTAGCTCTTGCAAAAGCAAATGAATGTCTGTCGCATGCCACTGTGTAACTGCAGCACAGATCATTACTCAGCTCTTGTCCATTTATATAGTTTCCAGACCTTTGGTCTTAGGAACAATTCTGAAACAAATGGAGTTATATCCTTTGTTTATATGTGTAACAGAGTAAGAGTCCCTATAACATACAGTTTATACCTAGAAGTAATGGCCATGGGATAAGGCCTAGGAATTTTTTGTTAAATATGACTAAGTTGCTTTTCAGTGTAACTTTATTAATTTATATTCCTTCTGGCAGTACATAAAGCCTTCTGTTTTCCCCATATCTTCTCTTAGAACTGATATTTTTCAAGTTTTATTTTGTTTTTGTAATGTGTAGGATGAAAAGTGTTTCCTGGGAACTGTTTGGGTTTTTCTGGTTGCTAGTAAGGTTAGCAATCTCTTAATGGCTATTAGTACTTATCCTCTGACTAATTTCCCATCCCTTTCATTTTCTTATTTTAAATACCTTTTATGAAATATATGTACATATTTGTGTATATATACACACATATATAAAGTCATATAATATGTCAGAAAAATGACTAATGCCCAGATGTGTGTGTGTGTGTTTGTGTTTGGGTATGTGTGTGTACATGTTTTAAGTTTGCTTAATAATAATGATATCTAGATTTTGGCAAATTATTCTTATAAAATTTTCAAGTAAGAAACATCAGAGGGCTGGAGCAGTGGCTTGGTGGTTACAGAGCTTGCCTGGCATGTGCAAATACACAGGTTCGAACCCCAGCACCACATACACAACAAAGTGTCAGCAATGAAGGCCACATGAAAAACTAAATAAAGTTAATTCTTTCTCTCTCTCTCTCTCTCTCTCTCACTGTCCCTATTACTTAAAAAACAAAAAAGAAAGAGAAAAAGAAAAAGAAAGAAAGAAACATCAGTATGCCTCCTCCAGGAAGAAGTAAATAAAGTATTAAAGCAGACTAGGAATATGCCCAGGAAATCCAGGAATGAGGAAAGGCATAACCTCTAACAGTGGTAATCATAATGTCTTTCAGGAGATATTGGCATTTTTTCTCCAGCTGAACATCAAATTAGCAAACAAAGTGCTGGGACTTTGCTTATATCTAAGGAAGAGAACTGGAGAGATGACAGAGTGGAGAGAGGAAATGGCCTGCCCTCCTATCCTTTTGTCTGGCAAGAAGGCCTGAGTTTGCCATAGTTCCAGTGTATACTGAAGATCATGTTTGGACACCAGTCCAAACAACACTTGTTAATAGCCACCACCCCAAACCTGATAAGGAAAGGACTAAAGGCAGGATCTGAAAGAGAGTGGAAGCCAGAGTTGGGACACTTGCATGACAGAGAACCCAGAGAGCACCCTGGAGTCTTCAAATGCACACACAAAACAAAATCTCGTCTTTGAACTCCTTATACCAGACAGCATCAAGAGTCAGTCTATGAACTCACTTTGTATATCCCACATTCAAACTACCCCAAAAAGAGTATCTGGGTTATTTAACTGGCCAGTACTAAGTGTCCCTATAAGAGTGTAATACTAGGCCATCTCTCCACCTGCAGGCCAGACTATGAGGGGCTGCTTTGCACAGAAACTCATTCTTGATCATAGTGTCCTGGGGCTGTAGCATGGTGACTGCGACTCAGGCAGAGGCTTAGAGCACTGCAACACTAACTTTACTCAGAATGAGACACTGTACCTAGGAGGCAATGTGTTTGGTGTATAAAGGACACAGTTACTGCTGTCATTGCATTTATACTAACCCACATCGTGCATCTCACCTTTCCTTTCTCATGTTTAGATGCACCTCAACCAATTTGTCTTTCAATTATAGATTGGATTTTTTTTGGTCATTTCTTTTTATTAATTTCCTGCTTTTTGTATTTTTCCAAGAATGCAAAGCAGATGCTTTCTAATTTTAATTGTTTTCCTGGAATAATTCTTTAAGATATTCCTTTCTTTTTGTCATAAATTCAGTGGTCTTTTTTACTTTATGTTCAAGAATTCTAAGTTTTGCGTTGAATTGCTTCTATTTTCTCTTCCTTGAATGATAGCATTCCACAGGCTTGGAGTTTAACATACATAGGGTTAATAACTTTATCTCCCTCCCCAACCAGTGATTTTTAGATTACGTCTCATTTCTGAAGCCACTATTTAAATTTTTGGTGTCTATCTGACATACTTGTCCGTAACTGGGGTTGGGGGGGAGATATACCTTGTCTAGCCTGCTTGCATGGTTATGAAACAATGCCTGCACATTTAGAAGTAATGTGCTTTACTCATGGAAAGAGGACTCTTTGATTTGTGAGAAGTGACAAAAAGAACCCAGTCATGAAAGGGGGAAAAAACAGTAATATTAATGGAACAAGAACAATTTCCAAAAATACACTGAACATATGCTCTGGGCACTAGAATTGGCAGAAGAACAATAGATAAGGCTATTGCGTTTTGATTGGAGGGAGCTCAAGAAACAGAGTGCAGTGATGTCTCCGCAATATAGTTTTTTTGAGTTGGAAAATTCAGTGAGCAGTTATGAGATGGGCCTGCACTGGATGGGGATACTTGGAGGTCTGGGATTCCAGCAATTCAGTGGATTCACTATCATTTTTATGTACCATCACACTTGAGAAAGTTTGTAGACAGGTTGGTAGATGCTACTGAATTTAGTTTTGGTACAGCATTCAATAGAATGGAAGCATCATCCAGGCCATGTATGGACAGTGAAGAAGTTCTCTTTCCCGAGGCTTAAATTGTAGGCTAAACTAGTGAAGATAGCATTTAAAAAGCCTGGAAAATCATCTAAGGGCACCTCAGACAGATAAAGAGGAAATAAACATCATGGTTCTAAAATAGAAATGCCTTTTATGGAAATAATCAAATCATCTCAGTAGCAGGAATCTGCATTCAAACAACATTCCCCTGCCTGCAGATGTGATAGCAAACCAGAAAGCAAAGCACAAACAAATTCTTTCATTAGGAAAATGGCAAACTCAAAAATGATCTGGGGTGAATTTGCATCCAGAGGGATGTGCTTTCTTACATCAAGCAGTAGTGGGGATGAAACCTGTTTCTACCTGGAAGTTGGTACAGATATTTTGAGTCTTTGTCCAGAAAGATACTTCAGAAGAGCAGCATGATATTCTTCAAGCTGACTGTCTTCCTCATCGTCATCTATGTGCTGGAGTCATTGATAATAATTGCACAAAACTGCTTCATGGTGGCAGTGCTAGGCAGAGAGTGGCTGCAGGTCAAAAGATTGTCATCCGTGGAAATGATTCTCATCAGCCTGGGCATCTGTCGTTTCTGTCTGCAATGGATATCATTGTTGTTTGATTTTTGTACCTATTTTAACCCTAATTATATACATTTTTGGAACTTAGCAGTCACCTGGGAGTTCGTTAACAATCTTACATTCTGGTTAACCAGCTTGCTTGCTGCCTTCTACTGTGTCAAGATATCTTCCTTCACCCATCCCATCTTTCTCTGGCTGAGATGGAGAATTTTGAGATGGGTTCCCTGGTTGTTGCTGGGTACTCTGATGATTTCTTGTGTGACAATCATCCCTGCAGGTATTAGGAATCACATGCGGATACAACTACTCACCATGAAGCATTTACCCAGAAACAGCACTTTGACTGAGAGATTTAAAGTGTTTGACGAGTATTTTTTCAAGCCTCACAAAATGTGTGTGTTGTTCATCCCCTTCCTCCTGTTCCTGGCCTCTACCATCTTACTTATGGCCTCACTGATCCAGCACAGGAAGCAGATGCAACAACATAACTCCAGCCGCTGCAACTCAAGCAGGCGAATTTATTCTACTGCCCTCAGGTCTCTTGGTATCTTCTTCATCGTATTCACCTCTTATTTTCTGACCATTCTAATCCACCTTCTGAGCACAACATTTGATGATAGATTTTGGTTCTGGACCTGGGAAGTCATCATCTATGCTACAGTTTCTGTTCATTCCACTACACTGATGCTGAGCAGCCCAACATTGAAAAGAGTCCTAAAGATGAAATGCTGGGGTCAGGAGGCTGCCTGAGAAACTTGGTAAAACAAGACCCCTGGGAAAATGGGACTTTACATTGACACAATCAATACTGATAGCCAACACTGCTTTTACCAATGTCCTGTTTGATTGTAATCCACCATGAATGTAAGCCTCTTTCTCTCTTTCTCTTTCATCCCCACAGCCACCCATCTCTGAATAACCCATTGTTTCTCTGTTTTGTTCCTTTCCTTTTTTCCTTTTCATTCCACATCCCAGGTTGATCCCAACTTCCTCATAACTGATCCATCACTTCTTAGTCTCTGCCACCTCTGGAATCTTAAAAATAACATATTCCACAAATGACCTTCAAAGTCATGTTGTCTACCCACTATGTTATCTTTCTTATAGTTGTCAATTACTTTATATACTAACATGAATCTCTTCCTCACAGTAATATATTGCCCATACCCTGAATACTTTCTAAACTAAGTCTTCAATTGGCTTTCTAAATTGAGTCAAGAAAAGGTCTAGCCATTGCCCTGATACATGCTCTCTGCTCCCCTCTCTTTATCCTGTTTCTGGACCTTTATCCACTAATACAAATCTCCTTATCTGCTTCTCTTCCACATACTGTGCCTTCATTCCCTTAAAACTCAAGTAGAAATTTAACTCTTATTTCATTTCATTTACCAAGAAATTCTACTCTTCCCCAGAATTGCGCTACTTACCTAATCTAGATCATCTTTAATAAATCAATCAATATTGATGATTTAATTTTGTAGATAGCATGGTTTTCAAAGGTTTTATTCTTATCTTTCTATTGTACTGGATGTTGGAATGAAATTTCTAGAATGATTCTCATATTGAAACATGATATTTTTTACTTGCATAACCCAGATAACTGAGAATCAGTCTTACTTCATAACATCTGCATGCTGTTGGATTGAATTTTCTATTCTCTTTTATTATGTGCTCTGTAACAGACCAAAGTCCTCCTCAAATGCATAAGAATATAGGAAACACACAATAATCAATTTTAAAATTGCCTAAAAGAAATTACTGTTCTTTGAAAGTCCTTTCTTCCTCCATGATCCAATAGATTTCTCTCAAACCTTTATCCTCTGTGGACTCTAGTCTCACCCCCCAACCTGCATCTGCCACCTCATTGTCTCATTGTTCTGTTTTTCACCTTCACCCACTAGCAATGAAGGAAGTGTCTTGGTCATGGTCAACTTCCAGGTCTTAGAGTCTGAGACAGTTTCTTTCCACATTCTGGTGCTAGGGATGGATAGCATAAATTTTCCACCTTTAACGCATGTTGGACATGTCTGGTGGGCTGAACTTCTCACTTTCCTATTAGAAGACTAAAGAAACATCTCCCTGAAGCAAATAATCCCAGAAGAAAAAGGATGCAGATGTCTCAAGTTTGACTGTGAAAGAAAGTTCCCTGGAAAGGAATGGATATTCTGATTCGGCTTTGGATCTATCACTCTGATTTCTTTCTGTGTTAAATTCATATTTGGAACTGAAATGTAAGCAATGATTAGAAAAAAAAGAACGGAAAGACCACTTGCAGCAAAGACTTGGCGCCATTGGCATCTGTCCACAGCATTCCTGCCCAGCATGAAGAGTTAGCGTACTGCCCCACTTGCAGCAGCAGTCCATGTGGCCCAGCCATCACTTGACCTCCAGTGTCCAACTGCAGCCCAAGGTGGGATGGAGACGGGCTGGTGCTGTGATGTCTGGGGAGTGGAGTCATGACCACCTGAAGTGAGACTGAGTGGGAAAATGGGGGAGAAGGGAGAGTTGTTGACATTGTAATATCTGACCAGGGATTGCCAGAAATACTTTGGAGGCTGGTAGAGAGAAGAATTCCAAGAACTTGTGATTCTGTTGGAATGGATAGAGCAGCAGTAAGTTAAATGTGTCATTTGTACCACATCCAGAAGAATTCTTGAATGCCCTAAAATCTCAGAGAGCTGGAAAAAAATAGGAACAGTTATTCTCATATGTGTATAAATAGAGAATGGGCAAAAGAAAGGACCCCCTTTCCCCGCTATCACACACAGAGATACTATTCCAGAAGTTGTTAAATACTTTTCATATTCTCACTATCTTTTTTTGAATAAAGTGCAATGCAAAACTTATCCTTAATATGCATGAAGTTGGGGGGAGGGTGTTAGAAGCAATCTAAGGGATCCAGAATTCAGAAAAATTAAAATAGAAACAGAAATAATAACTACCATATTTATCCATGACACCTACGAGTTCACAAAGAAACTTTACATACATACATTATCTCATTTCAAACTGAAAGAACAGATCAAGATTACCCAATCCTACCTAGCTGGAAAACAGACCTAGGAAGGTCAAATGATTTATCTAAATTCACACTGATACAGAGTACCAAACCAAAAACCAGTGAAAAGAGAGGAAACCAATGGGTAAACTTTAGGGGAGCAAATCTGGAAAAAAAAAAGAAGTTAGAATATAGAAGGGTGATACTTTAGAAAAAAATAATAGAGAGGTTGTGATCAGAACAAAGAAATTCTTTTGAAAGCTTAAGTTACATAAGAGATTAAGGCAGAAAGGGGCTAATGTACCTATGTTGTCCAATTTATAAATAGTCTACCCTATATAATACTCATAATTCATAGCACAGTGTGCTGACTAATAACTCACAACAAATAGGGAGAAAATTACAAAGTTTCTTTCTGGGTTTTAGGAACAAGTGAATAAAAGTCCATGGGTGATAACAGTGAATTTAAGAGAAGCCCAGTAACTGCTGCAGCCTGGTACCTGCATATGTGTATACCAACACATTTCTATCTTTCTTTCTTTTTTAAAAGAAATGGAGAGAAGAAAGAGAGAGAGAATTAATTTTATTTATTTTTTCTTCTGGTCTTTGTTTCTCTGACACTTGGTTGTGCATGTGATTCTGTGTTTTGAAACTGGGTCCTCATGCATACCAGACAAGCGTTCCAACCGCTGAGCCACCACTCTAGCCCGACAAATACATTTCTAATTAGATACACTACATATCTTATTCACGGCTTAATATTCTCTCGTCCCCACCACCATTCCTACTATGCAACATACATGGGCTCAAAAACTTCAATTCCAACTTTTTGTATCTTTTTGAACCTAGCTGTTAAAATTTTTTTCAAGGCCTACCTTTGAACCACCTGCCCACCCTTAATTCCCCCAAAATCTCAAGTGTTTGCTTCAGAAAAATCACCATTTCATGAATACCCATGCATAAGAGATTAGCATTCATATATATCCAAGCTTGGAATAAATGTCCTTCAATTTGCTAATGTCCTTCACATTTGTTAATGGCATTTGTTCTTTTTGTTTTTTGTTTTTCTGTATTCCCTTGGTAAGGCCCATTGCTTAAGTATCCTGCCTTCTTGCCCTAGTACCAGCCCAGCTGCTAAACCCTCCATGGATTGTTGCTTCTCCAAGTTGCTCCCCTTTCTCTTACATCTTCTGCCTCTCTTGCTTACTTAGCACCAAATGTAAGCTCTGTGCCATTATTAAACTTTTTAAACTTCTTCTTTTACCTCTGCCTTTGGAATAGTTTTCTGTGTGTGGACGTGTGTGCGCACACACACACACACATTCAGTTACTGTTTAATGATGATAATGGAATGATGAGTAACAAATCTGAAATCTGGAATTTGGGATTACCAGAGGTCTATTCATCCCATAACGATTTACTGTTGCCCTACTGGATCCTAGTGGAAACACCACAGCAGCTTCAAAAACATGGGCTCCTTCTGAGAACTGAGTGTTGGGAACATGAGGCCCAGCTGACTTGTAAAAGAATTGGTGGTAAACAACTCTAAGGGGTCCAGCTGGCTTGTAATTAGCAAATTGCCTGACCGCATGACTAAGCTATTCGGCCACTCATTTGTTGCAATTGGAGAAATGTGTTTGCACTGTGCCCCTATTGGTTGTTGTAATGGATAAATAGAGTAGCGACTAGTCAGGTAAGGAAGTAGCCAAAGGAGAAGCAGTAGCCAGAGAAAAGCAAGCAAGCAAGGAGCCCTGTCCTGAAGGAAGTAAAGCATAGAACCAGAGAAGGAGGCAGCCAGGAGGAAAGCAACCCTGTCCTGAAGGAAGCAGAGAAGACGCATAGAACAGGAGAGATCAGCAGAGACATCGGAGAGATCAGCAGCGGTTCTCCCCCTCGTTCCCGGCTCCCCGACCCTTCCTGACTAGGCTCCTCGGGGAACGGCCCAGGTCCGCTGGGTCGTTCTGTCCGCTCCTCACTCCGGAACACTGCGGGGAGCGACTTCTTGCCCCAGCCCTGCCCTAACTCGGCCCCTCGGGGGACGGCCCAGGTTCAGGTGGTTCTGCCCGCTCCCCGCTCTGGAATGCTGCGGGGAGAGACTCCTCTCCCCCGTCCCCAGCCCTGTCCTGTCAGCGCCGGGTTCGCAGTGTCCTGTCGACCCCGGGGAACGTCTAAGGTCCACCGAGGTTGTTCTGCCCGCTCCCCACTCCAGAACCCTGCGGGGAGCGACACTGAGGGTTTCCTACGAGGGTTACATTATCCAATAGATAACGTCCACTTAGATTGGCCCCGTCTGAGAAGCCCTGAGTAGAAAGAGGCAATGGGTGTTCCACCGTGGGAGCAGTTAGCAGATGGGTGCATCTTGCTTACTGAGGAGAGTCTAAATGCAGAAATCTGCCCAGGGTTCTAAAGATCAGGAAGCCGTCTGTGTTTGGATCCTTCCACTGACAGAGGAAACCAATGCCAGAGTACAACCACACCAAACAAGATGTTAAGATGACTTTTTTTTTAAATATTTCCTGCCCCTTTTAATTTGATGATTTTATAAAGAACAAGAAGAAAAAGGCTATGGTGAGGCAGGGGGTGGGGTGAAAAATTTCCCTATTTTTGCCTCTCTTGGTCCCCAGTCTCTATATCAGGTCAAAGATAGGAGAAAATAAGTTTTAAATTTGATTTGATATTAACTTTTTGTTGTTTTAAAAAGAGAAGGACAGTGAGAGAGAGAGAATCAATTTTTATTGAGCTTGAGTTTTTCACATGGCTTTCGTTGCTCTGACACTTAGTTGTGTACGTGGTGCTGGCGTTTGAACCCATGTACTTGTGCTTGCCAGACAAGCACCACAACTGCAGAGCCACCGCTCTAGCCCCTGAGATTAACGTTTTGATTTAAACTCTTTAAATCTGAAAATGAGTTTCTTAGAAGTTAATGGGATCTATAATGCCACAAAGGATTGAGAAAAGGTGATCTTAGGAATAATATGTTTAAAGGCAGAGGCTGGAGAAGAATAATTATTTCTTCCAAACCTAGTCTTTTCAATAAATTTATTACAAAAGACATAAAAGTCAGTAAGATGTGAAAGGCCTTTATGTTTTCTCCGAGATTGCTTGTGAAGTGTTGTGCATTGCATTCTACTTATAACAGGATCCCAAGAAAATTCCCTTTCTCAAAGGAGCTTGTTGTGGTTTGGATACAAGGTGTTCCTCCTAGAGCTCCTATCAATGCAGGAATACCCAGATGTGAAATGATTAGACTATGAGAGCTGTAGCCTAATTACCCATCCTAGGGTGAATGGGTAACTGTAGGCAGGTGGGGCATGGCTAGAGGGGGTGGGCTGTGGAAGGTCTGCCCTGGAAGGATGCTTCTTCCCTGTGGTTCTTTCCCGTTTTCTCTCTCTACTTCCTGACTCTGCCATGAGATAGCAGCTTTCCTTCACGCAGGCCTTTCCCCAGAATGTGCTGCTTCATCTCGAGCCTAAAGAATGGATGGAGTCGGCCATATGGACTAACACCTCTGAAACTCTGACCCCCAAATAAACTTTCCTTCCTTTTAGCTTGTTCTTGTCGGGTATTTTGGTCTCAGTGGTGAAAAAGGTGACTAAAGCTGAGCTGAACCAGAAGCCAAGGGAAAGGCTTACCTCTGATGATCTTGCTGTCCCATTGAAGCCAACATGACTCCTTTGCCTGGAACTATGACTGAGCAATGTGAGATCTTGGGTTTGGATATGAAATCTCTCCATACTTAGAGAAGAGCTCTTCACATAGGGTTTTACTCTTTCCTTTCCGGTGTTTATTTTTATATTTTATTGATGATGATTTTCCTTACTGTTCTTGTATTTCTGTTGCAAATTACTGGCAAGTTGTTTTCAGAATGGGTCCTATTGAGTTAAAAGAAGAAAACAAAACAGAAAAAGAATGGACATGAGTATGAGTAGCATTGTGGTGATAAAACATTTACAGCATAACTGCAGTTGTAAACCAATCTTTAAGAATTAACCAGATTTACCAGAAATGCACATTAAAGCAAAGAATTTTAGAAAATTATTTAACATCATTTTTTTGCTATTTTCTCAAACTCCTTTGAGATTATTTCTTCTGATTTAATGAAATGTATCAATATGAATTGATTTCTTGCTAGTTTTGATGGCAAAACTATACTTGGATAAACTTAATTTCAATGTCAGTTTTCTTCAAAATTTTTAGTATAAAATTTACACAAAATTATAGACTACATTGGTTGAGTTAAATAAATTCTTTATCTTAAATTTTTCCCCTTAAGTTTTAATCTAAATGCTGGATTTTTAAATTAATAAATTAACTTTTATTTTTTAAGTGTGCTAGATGTAAGTCACTGAAACGCAGCCAAAGTGCAGTCAAAATGATGGAGAATAATCACTAATATTTACAGAGAAAAGTAGTTCTTCAAATTTAAGTTTGAAATTATAGCAAGATAAATTTCACAAGCTTTCATTCTTCAGGCCTAAAGATAGACTGTGTAGGTAGCTATTTTTTGAGGATATTGGCAGATCAGGGTTGTCAGTACTTGAGGGCTTGAATGAGGCTCACTCCAAGAACTTGGAAATAAGATTGTCTTCTGAAGCGTAAATCAAGAAATCAAATTCACTCCTTACTTCTGGCCTAAATGAAACAATCTAACCAGAAAATGGGTGGCTAGAAGGTTCTCAAATTGAATTTCAGGATTTAGACCATGAAGAGCCCAATTTGTAACATTTTACATAGAAAAAGAGGTAAGACAAGTCTCAAAAAGGAATACTTTAACAAAGAGGTAATGAATTTGAACTTCATTATGTGCATCTAGGGTAGGAGGATATCTGGTCAACCAACTTCAGTTCTCTATAACTACTGACAAGTCCTCCAAGCTGTTACCTAAGGGATATGTTATCAGGTTGTATGAATTAGCTCAGCCTCATGTTCACTCATTCATCTGATCATGAGTTGATGATTCCTGTGGTGATTGACCATGTCCATGCCTCTACGTGGACATAAATGGAAAATTCCTGTGTCCTAATATGGGTACAGGGAATCACAGGATGCAGAACAAAACACATACATGAGATGGCCCAGCAAGACTTTCAGGACCCAGGTCTAGAATATTGGGACTGATCACTGATACAGGCTGCTCTACCACCTTTGTGACCACCCCAAAAGATCCTGTGAAAAACAGAAAAGCAACACTTCAAAGCTATATTCACGTTGTACCTCTGCCCTTACGCTTGGAAAACATTGATATATTGGTGCCTGCCTTCAGCACACTCAGACCTAGTTTTCTTGACCCATGCTTAAGATCATGTAGCTCATATTTAGGCAGAAACTACTCCAACATCTGAATCATGGAATGAATCTGTGCCATCCTCAGTCTCACTTTTCTCAGCTTCATTTTCAATGTTTTAAACTGAGTTTCTCCACCTGATCACCTTGGAGAACTTGACAGGAATGGGTCTCTGGATCCATAAAGCTCAGGAGCAGAACCTAGAATGTGGCCACCTCCAGATATTATTTTGAAAATAATTCTGTAGTACTTAGAATTATTACTCTTTACTGTTTAAGTCACTGTTCTTAGTTGTAGGCAATGAATCAAGTCTAGTTGGTCTGAGGACAGAAAGTTTATTTAAAGTTTTTAGAAAGCATATAACATTTTAGAGAATGCTAGGAAACCAGGCAGAAGCAACCCAACCAGCAGGAATGCCTAACCACACTACAGAGTTGCTCCCACGGCACCGCCTGCCACTTGACATCTATGACCTTACGGAACAGGCAAACAAATTTGCATCACACCTGCCCCAGGAATATTAAATGCCTCTGTCTCAAGATTTAATACTCTTTACACAGTCAATATCCCACATTAATCACCTCCTCTTCTGTGACGTCAGGGGAACTCGGGTTGACTCTGGATCACAGCTAGAGACTTAGCTGCTCAGGTAGGCTCTGTGTGTCTGGAGAAAGTCATGATTCACTTTCGAGATTCTGCTAGAGGCTCACATGAATGAGCAAAAGAGGAGCAGAGTGAGGGTAAAAAAATAGCACTCTCTTACACAAATATGTACAATCTATAATTTACATACTCCACTATACCTAATTAGTCAATAATAAAAAGAAGGTATCACACAAAAGGTTTTTTTTTAACCTCAAATTGATATGAAAATAAATCATGAATGTTCTCAAGCAGTTAATAATCTCTCCAAAATCGAAAAGAAGCCAGAAGGTTAAATATGGCTACCTAGGCATTTTTTAAAATAAAGGGTCCTGAACTCTACTAATTTCAGCTATAAGACTAAATTTCAGCTGTAAGCTTGAGTGTATAGGCTGAACTACCAACTTTTCATGTTGTTTGCATTATCTTTCAATGGAGAAAAAAACACTTAAATTTAATGGTAAGGAAGAAGAGATTACTAGCTATAGTAGCGGGATTTCATTTCCTTCCTTGATCCACTTGACCAAATCAGTGCTTTTATTTCCCAGCTGCTGGCCACTTACAGCTCACAGGTGCCCCTTTCTTGAGAGATTTGCAAACAGGAGCAGCCACAACTGGTAGATTCTTTCAAGTCCACAGTACTGCGGTCTGCAGCTAATGAGTGGATGATATGGGTGCATATAAAATTCTAGCCCTTTTGGGAGAGACTAACTCTATGGTGCAATTTATGTTCAGAATATCCCCTATTCTCCAGTGGAGACCATACCCTTGTCTAGCTTTTTCTTCCTGTTCACCCTATCCAACATCCCTTGCTCATTTCCTCTGGAGATCATCTCCATAGTTCATCACTTGAACAAGAATCTTTTCAACTTTGTTTCAAGAGAATATAGCTAATTTCAACATTGTTATAGCAGAAAATGAATAAGTACCAGCAAAGGAAATAAAAATTACATAGGTACTCCCCTGTTGAGGAAATGAAATTTCACTCTCCACCCTTTCATTGTGGCAGTATTTAGTGACTACTCCAGAAAGCAGAATGTGAAAGGGAGGGAAAAAACCATACTTCTCAGTGGAGAATCCTGGTAAATATTACATGGGCAAAGTGATAAAGTGTTTTATTCAGCTTTTTTTTTTTGACAAAAAGACTTGACAAGGACAATTTTAGAGGTAGAAAAGTTTATTTGGTGCTCACAGTTTCAGAGGTCTCAGTTCATAGATGGCTCTGACTCCATCTGGGCCCAAGGTAATGCAGAACCTCATGGCAGAGGACAGCTGTTCATGATATGACACCAGGAAGCAGAGAGAAAGAGAGAGAGATCTCTGCTCACCAAGGACAAAATATATACCCCAAAGGCATGCCCGCAGTGACCCATGTCCTCCATCCATACTCTTCCTGCCTACTACAGAGTTAACTTATTCAAGTGATTAATGAACTGATTAATCAGGTTAAAACTCTCACAACCCAATCATTTCACTGCTAAACTTTCTTACGTCGTCTCACACATGAGCTTTTTTTTTTTTTTTAAGAGAGAAGGACAGTGAGAGAGAGAGAGAGAGAGAGAGAGAGAGAATCAATTTTTATTGAGTTTTTCACATGGCTTTCGTTGCTCTGACAGTTGTGTACGTAGGTGCTGGGGTTTGAACCCGTGTACTTGCACATGCCAGGCAAGCACCATAACCACCAAGCCACCACTCCAGCCCACACATGAGCCCCACTACATACATATACCATAACATCAAGATTAACCTCATCAGAAATATCATGCTCTGCTCCCTGTTTTGCTTCATTCCTGTGAGCCTTCAGTGGAGGTTGGAAGGTGAATCATGATGTTCTCCAACATAGAGCACCCCTGGCAGCTCAGACACTAGGTGTGATCCAGGTTCAGCCAATCAGGTAACCCTGGAGTCACAAAAGAGGATGTGCTCAATGCGGGATACTGGCTGTGTAGGGGATGTTTAATCTTGAAACAGAGGCATTTGATGCTCCTGGGGCAGCTGGGAAGCAATCTCTTGAGCAACTTCTCCCTCTTCAGTTTGAAAGTATACATTCTACTCCAAACATAATAAGAATGACATTCTACCTGTGTCATCTTCCTCCCCAAAACTCAGTCCAACCATGAAAAAAAATGTAAGACAAACTCAAAGTTGAGGGATACACTACAAAGTATCTGAGTAGTACACCTCAAAACTATCCGGGTTATGGGAAAGTCTAAGAAGACCTCACAGTTCAGGGGAGGTTAAAGAAACATGCTGACCAAATGCAATGTGACACCTTGGATAGGATCCTAGAACAGAGAAGGAACCCTAAGGAAAAATTAGTTATGTCTCAATAAATTTCAGGCTTTAATAGTATTCTTATCAATGTTGTACCCTTAATTATAACAAATGTACCATATGTACTATAGTAGCCTAATTAACAGTAGGGGAAAATAGATTTTAATAACTTATGTTATCTTTCAAATTCTTCTATAAATTCAAAGTGATTTTAAAATGTAAAGATTATTTTAAAATTTCCCTTATAGTTCCAATATATGGGTAATTTTCCTTGTGTTTTGAGAATAAGCTTCCTTTGTTTTTCAAAGAAAATGTTAGAAATCCTAGGGAGAATAGCAGAGGCTGAGGTCAACAGTATCTGTGCCTATAAACTGTCATGCCCTTTCTCCTGTCAGGGTGTAAAAAACAGCTGACTCTTCCCCCTTTGCTCTGATGTAGGTGATTAATTTCATGCAATTCTTCTCTCATTGCAGGAGTTTGATCCTTTCTGGATTTCAGACTTCTTGGTTACTGTATGTTCTCAGTTCTCTGATGAATTCAAGAAAAGTCACAATTTTTGTCATTTATCCAGCTCTTTCTTATTGAGAAGGAGAATATTCTTTTCAGCTTTCAACATCTTATGAACAAGCAGCACTCCAGAGTTCAACCTATCGCCACTTAATGCTGTATATACAACCATCTCACATGCATGTAGGGGAAAGCAGAACAGACAAAAATGTTTAGGATAATAAATTTACAACAAAGAAGTCTAAATGTTTGAAAATGTGCAGTCTTAATGTTGTAGGGAATATTAGAAGACATCTATCTTAGTCTTAAGACCTTCAAGCCCAGTCCTCTTTTGTTAAAATTTAATATTCCCTCCAGGAGGAGACAGCTTCCAGTTAAAAATCAGTGTGTCTCTGCATATCTCTACCAATCAAGAAACCTCTCTTACAATTTTATATTTTTACTTTTTGCAGAAATCAAAGAAGATTTAGAAATAATTTTTTCCATTGAACAAATAAATATTATATTACAATATTGAGAATGCTTTCAAATTATACATCCTTTTCCTGATCTTGGTTAAAAAAACACCAAATGGAGCCAGGCATGGTGGCATAAGTCTGCAGTCCTAGCTACTCAGAGGCTGAGGCAGAAGGATCACAAGTTCAAAGTCAGCGTCAGCAACTTAGCCAGGCCTGACCAACTCAGTGAGACCCCATACAAAAATAAAAAATTAAAAGGGCTGGTGACATGGCTCAGTGGTTAAGCAACTCTGGATTCCATCCCTGCTATCCCTGCCACCCCAAGGGGGAAAAATATATATGGAATCTTCTCCCTCCAAAGTTTTAAGGTATTCATTCTACTCCAAACATCCACTAAACATATTTTTGTCTGTATATGTGCCAATACAAGTTTACTATACATAAGATCCTTTACATAATTTACAGATTCTTAGAGATGTTGCATAGTAGTCACAAGGAAGGGAAAGTATAAAATGGGCAGAGTGGAGGAGGTTAGGCCTAAACTTTTTGCAAGAAGCAAGTTATAAGTGGATTGTTGCTGGGCATGGTGGTGCATGTCTGTAATTCCAGAGGCTCATGCTGCTGAAACAGGAAGATTGTGAGTTCAAAGCCACCCATAGAAACTTAGCAAGGCCTTCAGCAATTTAGTGAGACCCTGTCTCAAAAATAAAAAGGGCTAGGGATGTGGATCAGTGCTTCAGTGCCACTAGGTTTAATTGCAGCTAAAAAATAAAATAAAATATAAAAAATAAAATAAAATATAAAAATTAATGGACTGTATAAAGCACAAGTGGTCCCTATGAGGACTCAGGTCACTAATATGTCAAGCAATAAAAAGCCAGAGAACTGAGGTGATGGTACAGATCCAAACCGAACATCTCTCATTTCCGTAGCAGAGGTAGAAATCTATGTGAAGAAGAAATAAGGAACATCTACAAAATGGAGCCTGAAGAACACAGCATACTTTTCTGTAATTCTTCAGTGCCAAAGTAAAAAGCCTGCCCTGATCACCATTGGCTAGTAAGATCTAACCTTTTTACAGTGTTACCTAAACTTTCCTTATTCCAAGAATCATCTGACCTTTCATGAAAAATACAGATTCCCAGGATCTGTTCCAGATTATCAATGAGGATATCCAGGAGAATTTCCTCAGAAAGCACAGCTATTATGCCGTGTTTTGTTTTCCAGGGCTGGGTGTTGAACAGATGGCCTCTTGTTTGCTAGATAAGCACTCAGCCACTGAGCCACACCAGAATGCATTTTTAAACAAGGTCTATGGGATCCTCTTACTCAGAATTATTTGGGGAAAAGTATTTGAATTCTCTCTTCACAATTTCTTTTCCTATGAAGTATATCCATATCCCTAGCTAACCATTTATATGTTATCAAGTCATGATAATCTTGATGCTTAACACTAAAATGTTGAGTATTCGGAGCTGCTTGTGTGTTAAATTGTAATTGCCTTTCTGAGGTATAAATAGCAGGAACTCAACACTGAATTCACCTAATAGGAAGCAAATTTTAGTGTAAAGCTGATAGCAAATTTAGCATGTATTTAATTTAATTTGGGTAGAATAATGTTTTTAGAAAAATTTTCAAGGACAAAAGATATCTTTTAAACTTATTTTTTTTATAGAAGGACAGTGAGAGAGAGAGAGAGACAGACAGACAGAGAGAATCAATTTTTATTGAGTTTTTCACATGGCTTTCGTTGCTCTGACACTTAGTTGTGTACGTGGTTTCTGGGGTTTGAACCCGTGTATTTGTGCATGCTGGGCAAGCGCCGTAACCCCCAAGCCACCACTCCAGCCCCATTTTAAAATTATTTTAATGTTTGTAAACTTATATGAGCAGGGACAAGTAAAAAATCATTCTTGAATATATGTCTAAGGAATAGTGGAATCATTGCTCCAAATCTCTTGAGATATATTTCCAAGTTTGAGAGCCTCTTTGTGAAATTTGCAGGGCTATATACTTCAGTGGAAATATTATTTGTCTTAGATAAAAGGGAGAGTTTTCAGCGAGAACTTTGTATTTAACAGGAAAAATAAAAGGCTCTGAGATTTGGGTTTATTTTGGGAGAAAGGAATGGAAATACTGCATAGAGCTCTTTAAATTTTCTTACAAACTACATCTTCAGCATTTATTGATGGCCTTTATGTAGTGTTTCTCAGTGTGTAACTCAAGATTACCTGAGTCAGAATTCTTGAACTGTTGAAAATGATAATTCCTCAGCCTCTATTGACTTAAAATTAATATTTCAAGGGTAGACCCCAGGAAGCTGTAGTTTTAAAAAGTATTCCATGTTTGTATTAACATTGAAGTTGGAAAATAGCATGAGAAAGCAGGAATCAGCAAACTCCTGGGAAAAGGCATATACTAATTATTTTAGTCTTTTTGAGTGATACAGTCTATCACCACTACTGAAATCTACTGCTGAGACACAAAAGCAGTCACTGGTGACACAGGAACTAATATAAATGTCTGTGCTCTACTAAAATTGTATAAAATCAAGCAAGCCATCAGATTTGGCTTAGTGGCCACAGATGACCAACTTTTATCGTAAAGCAGGAATCTTGCTTGGCCCTTTCTCACACCAAATTCTAATAAAAGGGAAGCAAGGAGAGATAGGGGCTAGTTGTGGAAGGGTTGGGGAGTGTAACTATGGCAGTCTCCTCCACTTCCCTTCTTCATCACTTGGAATTAATTCTGCCTCTGGTATCATGATGCAGTGGAAAAGATCTTGATCATGGATACAACCAGCTGTAATTTAATTTTCTTTTTAATCAAGAAACAATCGTTATCAATGTTTTCATCAGCTTTTTTGCTGCTGTGACCAAAAGACTCAACAAGAGCAATTAGAGGAGGAAAAGTTCATTTTGGGGCTCATGGTTTCAGAGGTCTTAGTCGATAGATAGCAAACTCCATCTTTGGGGGCCCATGGTGAGGCTGAACATTATGGCAAAAGAGTATGTTGGAGGAAAGTGGCTCAAAAAATCATACCAGGAAGCAGAGAGAGACTCAGCTCATCAGTGATGAAAGATACACCTCAAAGGTGTACCCCCAAGTACCACTTCCCCCAGGCATGCCCTACCTGCCTACAGTTACCACTCAGTTAATCCCCATCAGGGAATTAACACAGTGATCAGGTTAAGGCTCTCATTACCCAATAATTTCACCTTTATACCTTCTTGCATTTTCTCATTCATAAGCTTTTGGGGAACACCTCACATATAAATCCTAATAATCAACATTCTTATCAATACATTCCCTGTCTGCTAAGCAGAAAATAGCAAAAGGAGATAAAGGAACTAGAAATAAACTACATTTCCCCCCATAAGGAAGGCTGTATATATAAATAATGATCAAAAGAGTAAAAAGGGTAGCAACATAAATAAAGTTAATCCTATTTATTTTACTAAGGAAGGAAATTTTAAAAAACTATTCCAAATATATGGATTTAAAAATTTTTTTAAAAATTTTTTAATATAGATGGATGGGGGTGAGATCAATTTTATTTAGTTTTTTATGTGGCCTTTGTTGCTCCAAAACTTTGCTGTGTATGTGGTACTGGGGTTCGAACTCACATCCTCACACATGCCAGGCAAGTGCCGCAACCACTGAGCCACTGCTCCAATCCCAAATGTCTGGATTTCTAGAAGACTGAATAAAAGCCACTACTTCCCTTCTCTCTATCCCAAAATATCAAGAAGAATGACAACTTCACAGTAAGCCTCTCGATAACTGATGAAATTAGGATACAGCTATAAATAAAAATATACAATTGAAGAAAATTTTAAAAGTGCAATGAAAATTCAAATAAAATGAGACTAGACATCAAGAAACACCACCTATATCTCTCAGAGTTCAGATTATGTTGTCCTTCAAAACCAATTCTTAGAGGACTTTGAAACTGGAGTTCAGGAGCCACTGGTAGAAGCCTCCCTGATAAATATCACTAAATATCAGATCTCTTTCAATTTAGTTAAAAGACTAAATAAGTGCATACAGAGAGTTACAAAAATCCATAACATGTAATCTATTTTTCTTTTATTGTTTTTGATAATTATAATTATACCTAATAGTGGAGTTCATTGTTACATATTTGTACATGCACAAAATAAAATGATATAATTTGGTCAGTTTCCTTCCCCAGTACCTCCCCTTTCTCTCCACTTGTCCCTCCCATGGTCCTCTACCCTATTGTACAAGCTAGATGGAAGTTTTGCTAGATGAGAGCACAACACTTGCTTTTCTCACAACCAAATCTCCGTGTAAATAGTTCATCAAGGTGGAACCCACAGTATTCAATACTGAGTAATAATTGATTAAAAGTCAATATCTAACATATGAAAAACACATAAAGACAGAAGAGAAAGAATGCCAATGAAGATTACACGACAGCAAGTGTCTCGATGTAGATTAAAACTATGACCAAAGATACTTCCAGATTTCCAAGAAAACCATGAAGCCAACTAAAACAAAAAGCCAACGAAGAGATATTCAAAATGTGAAGAAGAAATTACAGAAAAAATGAGCTGAAAATAAACTTGTAAAGTGGCAGAGGACAGAGGATAGTAAAGTGACAGAAGAGTACACCCAAGAAGATACAGCTTAAAGAATAATGAAAGAAACTGCTGAATACAAAGAAATATGGCAAACAGACTTGAGTGAAGAGAGAAAAATGAAATTTAAAAAGAAGAATTTAAACTAGGATAGTGGTTACTTTTAGAGAAGTAGGAGGGTTTTGGAGTAATGTTACCATTCCATTTTTTGAAGTAAATGGTAATTAAATATATTGATAATCTCATTTTTTGAGTATTCTACATTTATAAATTATTCGTTTTTATGTATGTATGTTATACTTTAATAATTTGAATAAGAAATAACATCATAAATATGGAAGGAGATCCAACTATGCATTCATTATTGGTACTTCCTGAGGAACAAAAAAAAGAACCACAGGAAAAAATATTCAAAGACATTATTTAAGAAAACATTTCTGAAATTAGAGAAATCTGCTACCACAGAATAAAAGTACTCAGATATGCATGAAAATAAACACAAAACTCACAATACTGAGTCACATTCCAGCCAAATTTATAACTTTCATGTAAAAAATAAAGTAATTGGAAAAGAGAGCATTGAATCTCCTAAAATGCAAGTCTAAAACTAAACAACACAGAGAATGGTGGCTGAACAATGCATATGTTTCAAACTATGATAATATAGAAACAATAACATAATTAGCACATTTCTAGAGCTAATGGTGTAGGAAGAAAATTTTACTTGTTACAGAGTTAATTAAAAATGTAACCATTAGGATAATTATTCATAGATTACAATCTTTCTATTATGGTTTAGATATGAGGTGTACCCCAAAAGCTCATGTGCTAGATGATGCAAGATTTTTCAGAGGTAAAATGATGGGTTACAAAAGCCTTAACCTAATCAATGGATTGATCCAATGCTATGGATTAACTGGCTAGTAACTATAGGCAGAGAGGGTGTGACTGGAGGAGGTACGTTACAGGGGGGTGTGCCTTTGGGGTTTATATTTTGTCCCTGGTGAGTGGAGCTCTCTTTCTCTGCTTCCTGATCACCATGTCCAGAGCTCCTTTCCTCTACCACCCACTTCTGCCATGATGTTCTGCCTCAGTTGGGATGCACAGCTCTGGAGTTAGCTGTCCATGGACTGAGACCTCAGAAACTGTGAGCCCAAATAAGTTTTCTCCCCTTTAATTGTTATTGTCAGGTGTTTTGATGACAGCTGCAAAATAAAGCTGACTAAAACACTTCCAATATAATCAAATTGTAAATATTTTTTGTAAAATCAAGCAGAGTAAAAAATGAAAAGCCAAAGAAATATTAAAATGTAATGCCTTATCAAAACATACAGAAATGAAGTCAGGCACATTGGTTACATTAATAAATTTATTTTTTAAATCAATTTTTATTGAGTTTTTCACACGGCTTTCATTGCTCTGATACTTAGTTGTGTACGTGGGTGCTGGAGTTGGAACCCATGTACCTGCGCATGCCAAGCAAGCACGGTAACCACAGAGCCACTGCTCCAACCCTACATTAATAAATTTAAATAAATATCTACTAAAAGAAAAATATCTCTTGGATTAGACAATAAAACAACATGTATTTACATGCTAAAATCAAGAGAAACATATAAACTTAAGTGACTCGTAAAAGTTAAAGTTAATAGACAAAAGGATTTTTGCAGCAGTCTGTAATTTACCAAATTTAATGATAAATTTAATAGATGAAAAAATAATAGAGGTATAAGACAACTAGGTAATATAAAATAGATCTGATCAGTTTGTCTAAGTATGGTCCCAGAAAACAAAAACAAACATTTTTCAATTTCCATGTATAATTCATAAAGAGTGATCATGTATTAGGAAAGAAAAAAAACCCTACAATTTTTTTTTAAAAAATAGCATATACAGCATTCTCTTACCTAGTATAACAATACTGGAAACCAATGCCAAAACCAGAAAAGAAAATGAAAGAATTTTATTAATATTTTCAAGAATTCTTCAATACAAAAAGAAAACTAAAACTCCACAATAGAGAAAACAGTAACAAACTGCTAAGCAGCTGAAGCCAGATGCTTCCGTTAGCTTTTTATCACTGTGACCAAACAAGAACAATTTAGAGGAGGCAAGTTTATTGGGCTCATGGATTCAGAGGTTCAGCCCATGGTTGGCTGACTCTGTACCGTTGATGAAGCAGAACCTTATGGCAGAAGGACGTTGTGGAGGAGAGCAACTGAGAGCTCCACTCACCAGGGACAAAATACAAACCCAAAATCATCCCCAAGTAACCACCTCCATGAGTCATAGCCTGCCTTGCTACAGTTAACACCCAGTTAATCCATATCTGTAGGTCATACTGCTGATTAGGTTACGACTCTCTTGTGATCTAATCAGTTCACTTCGGAACATTTTTGCATTGTCTCACACATGAGTTTTGGGGAGACATCTCATGTATAAACCATACCATTAGGAATATAACTAAAGTGCACAAGGAGTATTAAAACTGTAAATACTTACATGAAAAAGCAAGAAATAATATCAGTATATAAATTAACTATCCAATCATGAGGTTAAAAAGAGAACAAACTCATAAAGAAATCAGTGGGAAGATCAATAAAAATAAAAGCGAAATCCATGCATTAATAGCCTGAAATTTTAAAAAATTAAAGTACGTTAAAGAACATTTTGCATCAAAAATAATTAAATAAAATACAGTACAATGAAGTAAATGAATCAAAATAAAGGGGGAAAAGCACACATACGTTTTTCAATAACAATTGGAAAATCACTACAGATTCAGAGAAAATATTAAAATATAACCAAGAGAGAGAGTGACAGTATGAGAGAGAGAGAAAAAAAGAGAATCAATTTTATTTAGTTTTTCATATGGCTTTTTTTGCTCTGATAGTTCATTGCGTACATGTTGCTGGAGTTCAAACCGGCATCCTCACATGTGCCAGGCAAGCTCTGTAACCTCTGAGCCACCACTCCAGCCCCAAATCATTAGTCTTTACAGAGGCATTTAAAATTTAATGAAAGACGATTTTTGTGTGTGAAAAATTTACATTGATAACCCTAATACAAGGTTTCAACCCAGTACAAAGGCACCAGCATCGTGTTTTCTGATCTCAAAGAAAGAACTTGTAGAACTCAATGACCAGGGTTTGGATATTCTATTACTCATGTGGTCCTTGGTGGCAATAGACTAGGATAAAATGGAGGGTTACCCTATGTACAAGCAGGGCAAATATATATATAAGATAGATTGCATGACAACTGCTCATATGGGTTTCTTCAGATGTTTTATAAATACATGACTTATAACTCAGGTCTTTCTGCTTTGATTTCCACTGAGAGTCTGGAGATGAGGGAACTGGCCAGTTTCTCTCCAGCTTGCCCCACCTAACACATTCTTGGGAGTCCTCAGTTCACTTTGAGAAACAATAAGCCTTCTAGAAACTGCCTTCTGTTTAGTTCAACCTGGGATAAAGAAAACCCACATGGATTCAAGTCCATAGGAAATATACAAAAACTATTAATTTTGCTAATTCTCAAAAAAAAAAATTACACACGGGAATGCTAACAAAATCATTACGTATATAAACCAAAATTATAGAACCAAAAAAAGTCAAAATCATTGTTATTTGCAGATGATTTTATAAATCTGAATGTCAACTAAAAATGTGTTATATGATGATTGAATGAAGTACAATCACCGGGCAAAATATATATATTTACACACACACACATATAGAATATATATACAAATAAATATCCTTTAGATAAAGTAGAAACAGTTTCAAAATCTGGAATTTATTGGATGGAAGTAACACACATATAATAATGGCAACAGAGTTTAATATTTCTAGGAATAACTTTGACAGCAAATGTGCAATGTAAGTATGGAGTAATCTTTAAAATGTTTCCAAAGCACACAAAAAAACACTTGAATGAATACAATGGTATTTGTTAGTCTTCGACAAAGTGACTCACACAATTCTCCTTGGATCAATAAATGCAGTTGCTGTGGAGAAGCCTGGTTAAGCCAAAGTAACCATGGGGGTCTGCAGCAGACAGTTCTTGCAGTCCTTCAGGAAGGATAGCAAGCAGATTAGAGAAAGAGAGACGCCCTCTTCACTCTTCAGAGAGAGCAGTGTAGCTCTACGGACTGTTTTTCAAAGGCTTTGGGTTCCTTTGTTCTTACCTTAGTTTCTCATACTCCCTTAAGTGATTTATTGCCCTTAGTGTAACTCTCAGCAAATTTCTTTGTGAGGATCATGATGGCCTGCCTGGTCACAAGCAGTAGCTGTGATATGGTTTCAGTGATCACCTCTTCATGAGAGAGGGTTGTAATGACCTGGTCACAGGAGATAGTTGTGACATGGTCTTAAAACAAGAGTTCCCTTAAGGGGCTATAATTAACTATGCCTGGCACACACATGATGTAACACTTCCTATTTTTTCCAGTGCTGTCTGCTTTGATAAAATTTTCTACCAGTCCCAAGCCTGTATCTTTTGGACTCTTCAATGCATATTGTCTGATGTCCACCCTGAAAATTACTGCCCTTTATAGTCTTCCCTCTACCCATCTGCTCATGGTTGACTATCTACCTAACAGAAATAATTTTCCTTAGAAATTCTCTTCAAGGGGCTGGAGCAGTGGCTCAGTGTTCACAGTGCTTGCTTGGCATGCGCGAGGACACGGGATTGAACACCAGCACCACGTATACAAAATATCAGAGCAAGGAAAGCCACATGAAAAACTAAATAAAATTGATTCTATTTCCATCTCTCACTTTCTCTGTCCCTCTATCTTTAAAATTTTTTTCTTCAAGTTTTTTAAACTAAAAATATTATTTTCTAAAAGTAATATGAAAAAATATGCAAACATAAGTTTAAAAAATTCTGGAAGTGAAAAAAGTATTAAAAGAAGCCCTCCACAAGGAAACTTATGACAGGACTGGGGGAGTAGTTCAGAGAAAGAGCATGAGCCTGGAACACTTAAGGCCCGAGGGTTAGTCCCCTGCATTGAAGAAGAATATGAAACTATTATAAAGCTGTAGTAATAAAAAAAAATGTATGTGGTACTTGTGCATAAATATTTATAAGAATGATCTCCAAGATCATTTACATGAAAAAATAATAGTTGAATGAGTATTTAGATATCTTCTCATGCATTTAAAAATAATCAAGGATTTATAACTCTATTATTGATTATGAAAAGAGCAGGGGTTATTCTTTAAAAGAATGAAGCATAAAAGGATTGGAATGAGAGTGAGATAATTTACTCCTCACAATATTTCTTGCTTCTTTTTAAATGGGTTCTATGACCACACATTGATTATTTTAAAATTTGTTATTGAAAAAGTAAAATTACACATAATTTTAGAAAACTATGAAAATTTAAAATATCTCAAAACTAAAGCCAAGAGTTAAGAAGATTTTCATTTGTGCCTCTTTACTATTTTGACTGTGTGTATTTAACAGAAGTGATATTTATTATATGAGTGTGCCACAAGGCAGAAGGAGAAAAGCTTTGAGAATACACCTCCCCACGTGATGATCAGCTAGGAAAGAGAGAGGAGAGGGCGGAGGACAAGTTTCACCAGTTGGGACTTGAGGAGAAATGTGAAGGTGCAGCACAGGTGAGACTTCAGAGTGTCACAGGAGAAGAGGTATCTCCTAAGAAGAGTCCCAGGAGTTCCCAGACAGAAGGGAAAACTCAACTAGGGGCCAGTGGTGTTCTTGCAATATGTGATAGAAAATAATTTCAGCATGCTCCAGATAACAGCATAGACAAAGGTTTATTTGTGAAAACAGATACAACTCAATGGAGAACAAGGACAATTTCACAGAGAGATGCCTTTGAGAGTAAAGCAAAGAATACACATTCATTGGAGAATGTGGGCCGTCTTGAGAGTGCAAGACACATTCCGGGATTCCCAGTTCTACTTTTAAAGGAAATCTGGTTGTATAGGGATGTAGCTCAGTGTAGAGCATTTGCCAATCATGCACAATGCCTGTGTTTTATCTCCTGCACCACAAAAATAATAATGATAGCCATATGCTAATAGCGATGATATTTTAAAGAAAACTTGGTGAAGGTTGGGTATGGAAAGGTATGAAGGAATGTACAGGTAGATTTAGAGATTTCTTTGGAATTTAGGAATAACAGGCCTGGAAGAAAGTCTGGCTTGTGGAGTGTCAGACCTGGAAATGTATCCAGAACTTTTGAATTAAAATCCTATTTTCTTGTCCTTCCTTTATGCCTTCTTTATACCTGTTTTTTCTTTCTTCTACCCTCCTTCAAGTGTATAAGAAGATTGAAGGAAATGAAGGGATTGAGAAGGACTGTTGTTGGTTATCTGTTAGGCCCATTTTACATCCTTCAAGAAATATGGAAGGACTTAGAGTAGGAAGTTAGGCTTTTAGGCCGCTATTCTTCAAAACCGACTTCCTAAAGAGATCGAACCACGTGGAACCCTGGAGTTCTCTTAACAGATACCTTGGCTTAGGACAAAAAGAATTTTCATCTTGTTATCCACACAGGAGGAAAAGAGGGAGAAGAGTATGAGAAACACACTCACCTGTCCAAACCCAAAGAATGGACTGAGAGACAAAGGTACAAAGAAAGCAAGGCTTTAAGGAGGCCCTTGCAGGACCTAGTGTCTGTCTGGGTGAGCAGGCACACCCAGAACGGTTTCATTAAGCATTTTATCCCCTAGTGTATAAGGTCCTTCCCCAGATTCCTCATTGACTGAGTGCTATGGAATGCACAATCTTTCCAAAATGTTGCCTAGGTTTTACCATCTGCTATTGAGGCAGATAAACCTAGGCAGTCAGTGTAGGCGATATGATGTGGATGGATAAGCAGGAAATCAGCTGATGGTCATTTTTTCTGAGAGGGCAAAGAGCATCCACTGCCCTAAAGTAAGCAGCGGTGCATATCAGCTTCACGTGTCCCCTTGCTAACAAGAGTTGTCCAGTGACTTTCCCTCTCCTGATGAAGATGGTCGTGGCCCAGAGCCAAAGATGAGATCAGACCAGAATTTCATGTTTATACTCCTAGGCATGGGGGAGGAAAGGTAATGATTAATCAAGGGAAGAAAATCTTTAAAAGGTAAGTGCATCCCTCTTGGAGTTCTCTGCTCCTGGACTCCCTTCTCCTGGAGAAGTCTTTTTCTTTCTAACCTTTCTTAAATAAACTCTGTTTGCTCAGCTTGCCTCGGTGTCCCATGGTTTCATTCTTTGAGTCCTAGAGAACATGAACTCAACATCCACAAAACCAGCATCACTATGGAGTTATTTAAAGAAATATGCCTTTAGTGATTCACACCTCCTTTTGTTCTCTTGTGGCAGGAAAATCTTGGATTGAGTGACTTCCAGCAGGTATGCAGTTCTTACTTCCTTACCCTAAGTTAGTATCTATTAACAGATTTCTGTCTCCGTTGGTCAGACCAATACCTTTCCTCACCTTCCATTTGTCAAAAGGCTGTTCAGGTGCATGGACTTTCAATCTGCCATGTCCATAGGCTATTGTGCTATCATGAGTTAATTACTTCTATCTTTCCATTCTGCTTTCCCGTTGCTTTTCTTACAAGTAATTTTACATTTAAGGATAAATACTGTGTTTTGAAAATGGACCACCAGACTTTCTATTTCTCATAAAGAGGAAAGAAAAAGAAAATTAAAAAAAATATATATATGTGTATATCAGTTTTAAATAAGGCACCAATGCTCAAGAAAGATTTATATTAAAATCATACAGTGGAACCTGTTCCATCAAATGAAATTCTGTTACATTTACACACAGCAATCTGTTACAAGGGAATATTAGATTTCTAATTTCTTGAATAATACCCTATAATTATGTCAGCACCCTTTCCACAATTAAAAATAATTTTTTAAAATCACAATGAGATGAAGCCCTAATGGATCTCTACTAACCACTAGCAAATGTCCTTTCTTAGGGAAAAACATGGAGCTAGTTCTTTTGCTCAGCAAAACCCAGTGGTGTTTATCCTGACACAGAAAGATGCAGTCAGTGTTCTGTTCCAAATGCTCTTCATCTTCTGCAGTGGGCAAACCCTAATTCAGCTCAATCACTCTGGACTTTCTGGATATCCAGTGCTCTTTTTATTCAGGATAAGAATAGGAGAGCAGGACACAACTTTGGCTCAGGAATGTCAAGAATTCATTGCCTCACACTTCCTTCCCTTTTGCCTCCCCTCTCCCCTTATTGCCATGATAACTTCTTACTCCATCCACCTCAGTGGGGTCACTCAATCAGTCCAGAGTGTAAGTTGCCCAATCTTAACTGTTCTGTCTCTTGGTAGCTCTACATGAGTTGGAGAGAGCTAGGGAAAAATATTTGCAGTATTTTCTTTTTTGCTGCCTTTTACAGCCAGAGAGAATGTATTTTAGAATGCATTTAGCTAGAGGGATAAACAAAACAGTACTTTTATCTAGAACATTTTTGTTTTACATACCTTTAAAAACCTTAATTACTCTAATTACATTTTTAATAAGAAAAGTCATTTAGAAACTCTAATTGTAATTAAGTGCTTATTTTATTTTTAGCTTATTTGGAAAACAGCACTGACTCTTATTATGACACAACTCCCTTATAATATTCAAAATTAAAACTGCCACCATTACCCTTTTTGGTGCAATACTTCATCTTATGTCTTTATTGTTGTTAAGTGGGTAAAAGACAAATGTACTTTTAAGTTTTAAAAAATTTATTTCAAGGCTGGAGTGGTGGCTCAGCGGTTCTGGCGCTTGCCTGGCATGCCTGAGGACGTGGGTTTGAACCCCAGCACCACATACACCACGAAGTGTTGGAGCAATGAAGGTCACATGAAAAACTGAAAAAAATTGATTCTCTCTCTCACTGTCCCTCCCTCTTAAAAAAATTATTTCATGCCAAATACAAAGTTTTACAGTTTTGTATGTTTTTATTTTTCATAACATTGTGAAAATGTCATTTTAATGTCATTAAAATGATAAAAATAATTATTATATTTTATGACCACTATTACATTATGTGGGTCCTTTCTTGTATCCTCTCCTGTCCCCACTGTGAAGGTTTCAGGACAAATTCAACAAGTCACAGAATACAGGCAAATAAATAGGATACTTGTGGGGTTGAGGATTTAGCTCAGTGGCAGAGCACTTCCGTCCTCAGCCCTGAAAAAAAAAAAATACTTGTGAAGGGGAAAGTTGCACAGGTGTTAGAGGAGGAAGCAGAGAAAAGGAACAGGACACCTGATCCTCATGGTTCCACAAAGAGTCTTGCAGAGGCCAGTACCTAATAGTAGTAGGCTTGCATTTCAAGGGACCCTGCCCCTCTCTGAAATTCTTTTCGTAGTATAAGCCTGAGAAGGCAGACTTGACAATGTGAGCATGGACATGCTGCTTGCCAGCCATTCACAGGCATCTTCGGAGAATGGTAGGGCTGACTTAAAGAGAAGACCACCGGAAATTACAGTTCTGGCTGCCAGTGGAGAAAGCAGCCACCTGGGGGAACATGAGATTGGCTGCAGCTCCCTACTCCTAGGAGAATGAGGATCCCAGATATAAACTGTTTGACTATTCAGACAAACCAGAGTGAGTTTCCAAGACCATTTTCAGCAATCCTAATCATTACACTACAAATGATAATGATTTATCATGTAATTTGGGATAAAATGGCATAAAGACCATATTGTCTGATTGCTGTTATTTGGGGGGGTTTTTGTATTTATTAATAATGTTTAAAAGAAACATGGTTTTACATAAAGCTTTGTGTGCATTTCTGATTAATCAATAAGCTAAATTCATAGAAATTAAAGTCATACCATCAAAATGCAACAAGTTCATTAAGGTTCTCTATATCTTTTCCCAAACTGCCTTCCAGAATGATTATACCAATTTATAATTTCATAAGCTGTATATAAAGGGCCTATTTTACCAATTGTTCCCCAATGGAGTATTGTCTTTCTTTTTTTTTTTTAATTTTTCTTAAGAGAAGGATAGAAGGAGAAAGAGAAAAAAAGAGAATCAAGTTTATTTATTTTTTCATCTGGGTCTTGTTTTGCTAACACTTAGTTGTGTAGATGTTGCTGGGGTATGAACCCAAATCCTTGCACATGTCAGGCAAGCACCATAACTGCTGAGCCACCACTCCAGACCTAGTATTGTCTTTTTAATGTACTTGCTATTTTGAGAGATGAAATATGATATCTACCAGTGTTTAATTGGCATTTTTTTCTTACAAATGTGAAATGTATACTGTTTTTTAAAAGTGCTTGCTTTCTAATTACACATACAAGTTCACATTGCCAAGTTTATTTTTTATTTGGCAATTAATATTCTTATTGATTTTTGAGGAATTTTTTTGTATAGTAAGAATTTTAAACATTTTTCTATCATTTCTGGTAAACATGCTCCCAGTTAATTTAAATTTGAATTAAAGATGCAATATTTTTTTATTATTCCTTTAAGAACTTCACAGTTTCTCATTGTTTTCTGACCAATCATTTCTTTTTTTTCCCCCTAAAGAGAAAGTGATAGAGAGAGAAAGAGAGAATCAATTTTATTTATTCTTTGGCCTTCATTTCTCCAACATTTAGTTGCGATGGTGCCAGGATTTGAACCCAGGTCCTTGCACATGCCGGACATGTGCTTTAAACACTAAGCCATTGCTCTAGCCTCCAAGTAATCATTTCTAATTGTAAATGTCTGATATCTTAAATAATTTTTAGAAGGAGTTATATATCTTTGAAAGTTTTCATTTTATGTAGGCATATAGCTAATGGGAAAATAAAATATGGTATTACTGGAAAAAGAATATGATGGCAAGACATGTTCGCTCATTGTTATGATTTGGATCTGGAATATCACTCAAAAACATGCTCTCCAATGCATAAAGGTTCAGAGGTGGGGCTTTTAGGGGATTTTAGGCAATGATTGGATGTAAGGGTCTGACCTGATCATCAGTAAATGGATTAATTCATTGATTCTTACTGATGGATTACTGGGAGGCAGGGGATAGGACCTAGTTGGAAGAGGTAGGTCACTAAGGGCAAGCTCTTGAAGGGTTTAATCTTGTCCCTGCCCCCCATTCTCTTTTTCTCTCTTTATCCCTCTAATTGATGTTTCTGCCTTGGATCTGGCTAACCGTGAACTGAGACCTCTGAAATCATGGACCAAAAAAACACTTCCTATTTTAAGTTACTCCTGACAGGTATTATTGTCACTGCAACTAAAAGCTAATAAATGCACTCTACTAACTTTTTAAGGAAAATATTTGCCAATGTCAAAATAGTTTTTCTAACTGAACTTCATCTGTACTCCAAATATGCACAATGATTGTGCAATTTGATAGGTATATGGTGTGAAATTTGTTTTTATTTCTTGAGCATGAACTTCTATGTATATATGCATTATGATTGTTCAATTTGATAGGTATATAGTGTGAAACTTATTTTTATTTCTTGACCATGAACTTCATATGTAGTACCATTATTTGGAGGAAATATTAAGGATAGACAGAATTTGTGGTTCATCAACTAGTCTACAAACTACAAGACTTCAGAGAAGATAATAATCAAAGTAAAGCAATTTTCTTGGCCTGATTTGGTATCACCAATGCTCATGACCAAATTATGCATTTGCTAATTCTGTCAACATCTTGTAAAGTTGGATCCTTGATTTATGTTTTTTTCTCTTGGAGGATAGAAAGAAGAAGTAAGTTGTCATTCACCTAATAAAGCAAGCTTTAACTTTTCTTCATGGAGAGTTTGTTTTTCTGTATTACCTAGCCCAAATGCAGTCAGAGGCTTAATGATATCCCATTATATAGACAAAAAGTCAGCTATCTATAATTTTCTACAATCGGTATCAGAACCCTAGCATCACTTTATTTTTATTTTGTACTGAAAAAGTCCTAGGTCTAAGGAATCTAAAGCAAATATTTTCCTATCAAAGGCAGGCATTTGTAGAGATATATTGGGAAGGAGGGTGGGGGGAGGTATAAGGGTGGATAATTGGGGGGCTCTTGGGGTAAATCTAATTTTCAGAATTTATATATATATATATATATATATATATATATATATAATATTAATTCATTAGAAGCTTGTTTGGTTGTTCAACAAATAAATTTCTGAATAAAAAAAGGCATTCCTTGATGCCAAAGTTACTGACCATCATGCATAATCTTCCTCCCTTCACTATTCCTATCCTCCTGTCAGCCCCACATCTACCTCACTACTCACACTAGCACATATTGCACATTCTCTCCTTTTCTAAAGACATCTAAACATTGCTACCTTAGCTTTGCCTACTTATCAATCAATATTTTCACAAGAGAAAGATTGCCTGATGATAATAGAAAAATAGGAAGAAAATGGAAAATAATAAAGTGTTTTGAGACAAGGAATGAAGAGATGGAGAGCTGCATATAAATCTCTATGCTTGTGAGTTTGGAAGAATCTGATGGCATGGATGCCAGAGATTTAGAACAAAGTGAGATCTTTTGGTCTTCTAGTCTAAAGTCTTTAGTTAGCAGATAAAGAAAAGAAGCAGTATCAGAATGTAGACTGGCTTTAGGAATTCAAGTAGTCAGTGGTAAAACTAGAATTAGAAACAGTATCTGCTGGTTTTCAATTGAAAAATTATGTTTTCCTATACATACACCCAAAACAAAGCTTCTTAACCCATCCCATATAAGACAAGAGTGGTATTTTCAGGATTCTGACCTTAGGATCATTATTAGCACAGCATTAGTGGCAATGCATTCACCATTACCCAGGATTATAGGAACTGCTTTACAGTCCAATTACACAGGGAACAGAGCTATGTTCAGTTATGTTAATTAAAACAGATTTATAGGATGAATTTGTTAGAAAAAAGTAAAATAGGGAACACTACCAACTATCCCATAGTACCTCACAGAGCACTGAAATGTTAGTACAAAGATAATTCCAATGACCCCATTTTTTGTTGTTGCTGTTGTTCCCATTCAGCAGTAGTCACCCTTTGGTCCTGGCTCCATTGCTCTGATAATGATATTGACTGGGCTAACTCTAAATTTAATGCTCTTACTTTGACAAAAAAATACTCTTTATTCTTTCTGTATGTATTTATCTAACATCGACTCCCTTAGGAAAGTAGCAGTCACTATTCAATATGAAAACAGCCCATGCAAAACAGCTCTCATGTGTGGTCATTTGAACAATGATGACTTAACTCACAAAACTGATTCCTTTGATTCAGATGCTCAGGACTATTTCAAGTAGCTGAGACCAGGACAGTGGCACAAAATATGGCGTCATGTTGCCTAAAGCTTCCTTAGTTGATGCTATCAGTATGGTAGCATGCTGATTCACAGAAGTGTCATTGTAATGGCTAGTACTTCATATGAAGAAGAAACAAATGGTGGGTAGGAGGAGAGAAAACACAACGAATAAATATCTAGTATATATGTGTATTATTCATAAAGGAAAGAGTTCTAGTTGAAATTAAATGTACTTAGTAGACACTACTTCCTCCTGAAACCATAGTACAAAGATGATAAAATAGCAGGGATAGGAGGGAGGAGCATAAGCTCATATAGACAAAGACAAAGGGAGAAGAGACAGTAAAAACAAGGTGTTGGAGGCTGAAATTAAGATGTTTAGTAACTGACTCAGCATTACTGAGAAAGTTGAATCTTAAACTGGCAATGTGGATAGCCAAGAAACCAATTACACCACAAGAGATTTTGCTAAAGTATGAATAAGCAATGGAATTCACGGTCTTCTTGCCCTCACTGAATCTGGAGGGTTTATGAAACAGGAGATGCTCACATAGCTGAGATGGAATTACTGTCTCAGCCATGCTAGATGGAGTACTAAAAATGGCCTTCTATCAGGACTCAGCATAAAGAATCCCAGTAGACAAGTTTATGTCTTGTTGGTGGAAGCATATAAAAGCTTTCCTGGAGAATTTGATCATCATCCATTTCTGAAACAACCGGATCTCTCTGCAGTGAATCCCATGTTGAAGAAGTCCCAAACTGTGCAAGAGCTTCTGATAAAACTTCTAGTGCTTTGTCCTTTAATACTTTTAAACATCTCCATATATTTGAGAAAAGTTTCTAACAGGAAAAACCAAGAAATAACACAGGAACATTAACTTTGTCAGAAAAAAATAAAAATTATTTATAGTAGCCACATAGTTCTTTGTGCCCACACCCTTTGTAACCCTTTGCAAGAATGTATTATTGTTCTCTCCATCAGCAGTTAGTCCATTTTCTGGACTCTACAATCTAAGCTGTCATGTGAAGTGCTTTGGCCAATATACCAATGGTGGGGTGAGAATTTATCTATGAAGCCATGTAGCCTTAGTTCTTGCCTTCTAAGAAGCCAGGAGCTGCCCAGCCAACCCACGGAATCATAAAAAATAGTAAAACTAAAGTGTTATTTTAACCAACAAGTTTGATGTGTTCACTGTAAGGTTACATGAAAGTCTTATTACCTTTTTAAAAACTATATTAACAGCCAAATCTTCACCTTTCTTAAGTCAAAAGATAATGCCTAAAATATTTTGAAAATGCAAAATAAGCATGTTATTTAGAGTTATGGGGAAAATATCAAAAGAATTCATTAAAATTCAAAAGTTTCATTTTTCCTAACACACTCTGCTGAACTCTTATTCTCTTATATGTATAGCTTGAATAAAAACTAACACCACATTTCAAGATATGAAATTCAAAGAAAAGTACTTAAAAACTTGCACCAAAGTTTGCAGTATTATATCATCTGAATGGTAGATTGCCAGTGACTTTTATTTTTATTGCTATACATTTCTGTATTTTACAAATATTCAGCAATGAATACATATTGCTTATATAATCAAAGGAAAATAAAAAAAAAAACCAAACGATAGAGAAAAATAAGTAAGAAAAGAAAGAAAATTCCCTTGACAGGTTTAATTCTCAGGCTTTCCTGAGCTCTGCATCCCCTTCCATTCATCTCCAGTCCTCTGAACATTTTCATTTCTTGTCTGCTGTCATAATGAGACAACACAATCAGCACATCTACAATCGTTCAATTCATTCTGGGTTCTTGATTATTCCTGAACACAATCTCTGAAAAATAAACTGGCCTGTGTATGTCAGCTTTCCTTGGCTTCTAAAAATCCTCTGCATTTCTCGGGAAATTTTGCCCCTTCCTTATGCTAACTTCTACATCTGCCTTGTTGTCTACCTGATCTAGCCTCTCACTCCCCAACTAAGAGATACCAACTTCTGATCCTCAATGCTCCTTATTTTAAATAGTGACTAAACATGTCTGATATCCACTTTTCCAGGTGATTTTCCCCACATTCTGAGCCCATGTCCTCCAGAGGAGGGACAGAAATTTCATTGTCTCTTGTTAAAGAGAGGGATGACAATGAATGCCATTGTTCACCTGTAAGAACAGAGCTCTGGCCCTCTTCACTGTTGCCTGGGTGACAGGTTGATCTACATGAAACATAATCTCAGGAATCTAAGGGTCCTGCACAAGCCATTTATTTAAGGAAGAAACCCATATGAGAAGTGAAAGATTTTTGTAGTGTTAATCCTTTCATTCTTAGAAGAAATGGTAATTTCACCACTAAAACCGGAAGAGACAGGGAAGGCAAGGAGGAAAGGGCAGATAAAGATATACTTTTCACTAAAACATAAATATGTTATATGTGAAAGCTGAGATCAGCTTCTGCTATGGTGTTTGGATTTTATTCTCCAACTAGAATTTGGTTTCGCAAATTGTAGCAGGAATATTATTAACACAACAGCATTTCCTAATCTTGCTCCGTGCCTCACTCAGCTGTCACGGTTCACCTATTTAAATTTTGCTTCAGCTATACATACGAGTCATTATTAATATTTCAGGCCTATGCTTTATAAATTATTTTTCATATTTGCATGCTTAGTGGAACAAAAGACTCCACAGACCTCTTTCCCCACCTACATGGTAGTGAGGTGGGTAGAAGAGAAGCAATGATTATAAGCTTAGGTCAAGGTCATGAGTAAAGTATATATTACCAGCTGCAAAATATAGTTAAATCAATTGTTTGGTTAAGCTACCAACATGAGAAGTCTCTTGTATTTAAATGAAGCACAGCTTGTGTTTTTATGCAGTATAAGTTCTTGATGTAAATACTAGAAGTAATGAAGTCTCTCCCTCAGAAAATAACACCTACTTTCTTTGTGCTGAGGGACTGGAAGGTTTCTATAGTACCAAGGACAAATCATCCAAGGGAAGGAAGGGAAAAGGAAGGGGAAGGAGTGAGGAGGAGGAAGAAAGAGGAGGCAGGCAGTGACTAATTTAAACTGATTTAACTAAATTTGGACCACAAAGAAAATTTGAAAATATTGAATTAAATTAAGAGCAAACACTTTTAACTTACTACTCAGAGAAGAAAAATGCAAATATTAGATGTCTGGTTACAACAAAAAATATTAAATTCTATAATGTAAAACTAAATAATAACAATCTGTACTCAAGGATTTTTAAGATATGAAAGAAAATACAAAGAATGAAAAACTTAGGCTTATAGTACATCACCATGGTCCGTGGACACAGCCACTGTGCATTGTGTAGGAGGGGGTTGGTGTGGGCAGGCATGGGTGACAGCATGAGAGATCTGGTTATAGCAAACTTGGATTTAAAGAGCATTTGAAGAAAGATGATCTGGTTTCTGTATTTGTGAATTTTGTGATTTATTTTCCTGTTTATTTATTTATTTTGTGATAGTGCATTACATTTTTTTCAATTTTATGAAATAAAGAAAAAGAAGGGGCTGAGGATATTGCTCAGTGGGTAGAGTACTTAGCTATCTGAGCACTGCAAGAGAAAAAGAAAGACAGAAAGAAAGAAAAGGAAGGAAGGAAGGAAAAAGTAAGAAGGAAGGAAGAGGAGAGGGGAGACAGAAGGAAGGAAAAAAGAGACAGAAATCTGAATGTAATAGAGACAAATATACTAGATAAAATCTGCAAAGACCAGGGGTGGAATGGAGAAGTTAATTGCCAACACTCATTCTGACTCTTTCATCTATATTTTATCAGAGTTCATGGACCTCATTTAAAACACAATCATGGGAGTGCTGGAGTGGTGGCTCAGCAGTTACGGCACTTGCCCAGCATGTGCAAATGTGCAAGTACACAAGTTCAAACCCCAGCACCACATATACAACGAAGTCTTGGAGCAATAGAAGTCATGTGAAAAAACTAAATAAAATTGATTCTCTCTCTCTCTCTCTCTCTCTTTCTGTATCTATCTATCTTTCTGTATATGTCATTGTCCCTCTCTCTTAAAAAAAAAAAAAACACAATCATGGGGCTGGAGCAGTGGCTCAGTGGTTATGGCACTTGCCTGGCATGTGTGCGGTTGCAAGTTCAAACCCCAGCACCACGTACCCAATGAAGTATAGGAGCAACAAAGGCCACATGAAAAACTAAGTAAAATTGATTCTCTCTCTTTCTCTTTCTTGATGTCCCTCTCTCAAATACAAACAAAAAACACAATCATTGTCCTTCCATTGTAATCCCATTCCAATTTTTCCTTCTCTTCTTTTAAACTTCCGTATGATCCTTCCACTTTTCTTAATTCCTTTCAATTTTTTCTTTTTCTTTCTTAACTCTTAAGTAAGAAACTCTAATAGCAAGAAATATACAAAATAGAATAAAATGGAAGCATAGTTTTTAAATAACACAGGAAATTTCATAGAAATAGATCAGAACATTTAGGGTATCCATTCAATTCGGCTTCTCCTTTCCTCTGAAAACACAGGCCCAAAAGAAAATAAGGAGAAGGAAGAGGAGAACAATGGAGCTAAAGAAGGAAAGAAAAAAGGAGAAAGGGAGGAGGACAGGAAGCAAGGGGAAGAGGAAGGGAATTTCTATAAATAACATCCAGTGACCTTAGTGGGCAATCAGACCTGAGCTTGAAGCACTAGGGAGTGATCAATCCAAAAGGTGGGGGACCAACAGAGAAATGTAAAGGAGATTGATCTTACTGTGCTGAGGAGGGAATAGTATTGCTAGTGAATAAAAAACAAACCAAAAATGTGTAAATACGATTATTAAAATATATATTCAGTGATTTTTAGTAGTGATAGCAAAGTATGAAAATCCATTATAAAGGGTTTTTTTTCCAAATATTGTCAAATGTCATACTACTTAGCAAGTAAAATCAGAGCTAAATGCATTGTTTTAAAAATATGTCTGTAACATTTAAAGTTATATATATATGTATATAAATTTTAAATACTGCCCACTCACAACTTTTCATAATTCAATTTTAATATGTAACTGCTAGTTCAGGTAAATGGTTTCAGCAGTTATTTATTTAAATAATGAAAGCTTCATTAATTAGAGAGGTTGGAAGTGAGCCAGATAGACATTCAAGTTGGTTTCTTTTCATGTTTTTACAGTGGATGTTAAAATCCTCTAAATTTAAGCAAAGATGAAATTTGAAATATATTGGAACACCAAAAATCAAGGGGTATTATACTTCCAAACATTTTTTTGAACTCAGTATAATATAATATTGTATGGTCTTATTTTTTTTTTTTAACTTCAGGACACATCCAACAGATTATGATTGTTTTTATACTCAATTGTTGGTGAAATTTCTAAACGATAAAACTTTAGAGAAGCAATAATATATTCAGGTCATTTCTTCATGAACTAAAACATGTTAGGACACAGAGTGAGGCTATCAGTAAGCTTAATTTCTATTAGTAGGTTACCTGTGATAAGGTAAACTGACTTGATCTTTTTTTTATATAATGACTAAACTTATTTTTAAAATACATTCTGTAACTCAGTCAAAATTGTTGAATATCTACTCTTTGTTCAAGACCCTGTCTCATGCACTGAAGTGGATCAAATATAATGTATGAGAAACAAAAATACAAATAATTACAGAACCACACTTGCTTTTGTGTATGCTGTAATAGTTCAACACTGTAATGGGGGAATAGATGTGGGAGAGATCAAAATGATAATAGAAATTTCTAGAGAATTCTCTTGGTGAATGAATGTGTTGCCTTGCACAGATCTCAAGGGAAAGGAGGTTTTGACAAGGTGAAAAACAAGAGCAAATATTCCATAAGTAGGTCTACTCTTAATTCGGAAGTTTCTCTGCTATGTCAATCTGAAATCTGTTCCCCTGCAATTGCAACCCACAACCCATGGGTTTTTCTCCTATCTCTGGGATCACACACACTAAAACTATGCACTGCTTTAAAACAATGCCTGTAATAATTGCTGATTATGTCTCTGAGTCTTCTGTAAATAAGGACCTCAATTCCTGCTTCAATTACAATTTTAAGTGTTTCGTAACTGTCAAGATTTGCAATCATGCATCATCTTGATTGTTTTCTTCTAAGTCAGTCCCAGATTCATCTTACTATTCAAACTGGTTTTTTAAAAGCCTTTTTAAAGATGTCAACATAAAACTGGATTGCAGGGTCTCCTGCTCCCAGATGTAAATTTAATAAACAGTTTTGAAATGGTACATCTGTTGCAACCAAAAAGAAAAGTTGGAAATTCTGAGAGGTTTGTGTCTGGCTTCAAACTCCAAAGAAGTGTTATTGAGTAAAAAGCAAATTGACTGAATTTTAAGAATTCTCACCAATACTGTCAATGTTGAGCGAAATGTATTATAAGGTGAGTAGGCGGCAAGAGAGGAGAAGGGGGAAACCCCATGGGATTTTCTTCAGGCTCTTAGAAGCTCAGCAGAGGCAGAAAACGTTGTTATAGATTACCATTATCCAGAGTTCCATTACAAATTAGAGAAACAATCTAAAGCCTGAAATCATTGCCTCTTAAAAATGCAACATGCCTCATACAAGATAATACAGCTCCTAGGAAGGATGGGGTGGAACATAAACAAAATATTAACAAAAACTTAACATTCAATTTTATGAAGAAGGCTGCTAAGGCTCCAGCTTTCACATGTACTTCAAACTTCAGAAAGGGGGATAAAATCTGGTGCCCAGTCTTTGAAGTTAAACTAGTCTCAGAAAAAATGCTAAGTGAGCCAAAAAAGAATTCAACCACCTTATACCAAAACATTGAGACTGTCTGATAAAGCTGCTCACACTAAAAATGAGCAAGTTGGGAGTTAAGGGGGGTACAAAGACAAATGAGAAAGAACAGGTAAACATATCAGAAGGAAAAGGAGAAGGACAAAAACAAAGCAAGAAATGGCAAATGGAAAACTATATAGAAGAAAATTTTATTCAAGGTAAAGAAAAGTCATGAACAAGAATCCACTTAGACCATGAACTCAAGGAGAAGATGGCAAGGCAACTATATAAATGGTTAAAGAAAGAGCATAACATGAATTCAGAACTAATTAAAATTTAGAACCAGCAGTGAATAAGATTAACATGGTTGAAAGTCTATTAATACACAGAGAAAATATAATGCTAACAAATACCAAAGATGAGAAAGGGATTATGATAATTAGCAATGTACAAGAAGAGCAATGCTAAACCAATACAGGTACACATAGGGGTCTGAAGAATTTCTCTGAAACAAAGATCCAAATATGTAAATCAAATGGGCACACTGCAAAACAAGAAAAAAAATGTAGAATTATCTGTTTAAATGTACTCCAGCTAAACTTTTGTACTTCAAAGATCAAGAGAGAGTTCTTCAGTTGTTCCACATGGGAAAAAGTCATTAAAAGAGGGGGAGGGATATTCAGTGCCAGAAGTCAGTGAAATTCTAAAAAGTTTTGAAAATAAAAATGTATAAATTCTATCCCAAGCCTACTTGCCTTCAAGTAAACAAAATTACTTTCACATGTTTATGAATTTATCCTTTTGCTTATTCATCTTTCTTCTAGTTACTTATTCATTATTTTGAGTGACATTCACCACCTAAGGTTAAAATAATTCTGAGTTGTGAGGGCAAGATCATCTTTATGCTTTTTGCTTTTTTCTTCTCTGTATTACATGAATATTTTTAAGTCAACATGCATCTTCAAACAAAAATCCAGTATCTGGGAACTTCTTTTCCTGGAATCTCTTCCCTTTCTTGTAGAGTTTTAGTTGAAGCTGGACATGAGTAGAACTTTTGCAGTGTTTGGAAAGTAAAAATGAAGCAGCAGTCATTTCTTTCTGTATTAGTTTCCTGAGGCTAATGTAACAAATTTCCTCAAACTTAGTGACTCAAAACAGGAAAAATGTATTCTTTTACAGTTCTGGAGGTCAGAAATCCAAAATCAGTTTGGCCAAGCAAATCCGGTGTGTTGACAAGACTATGTGTCTCTGGAGGCTGTGGCTGTGCCTCTTCCATCTGTAGAAGGCAGCAGTCCTTCCTCTTTGAAGTCCTCATGCTGCTGTGGTGACAGTCAGGGAGCTTGTGGTTTGGTTGTAGAACTCTCTCATTCTCCAGGGTTGTGGTGTGACACTTCAGTACATGCATGCAATGTGTAATGATCAGATCTAGAAAACAGGCATACTCTCACTTCAGACATGAATCATTTCATTTCTTTATGGTGGGAACATTCAATATCCTCTCTACTGGCTGTGTTTGAATGTTCCATTAATTCTTGTCAGACATAGTTATCCTACTGGGTAGGTATGAATTTTATTTAAATTTTACAAGTTGGTAACTGAGACACACAAAAGTTAAGTAATTTGTTTAAGATCATTAGTAAACAGCAGAACCAGAAGTGGAAACCATGTAGCCTGGTTCCTCTGAATGTTTTAACCACTACAATATACAGTAGAGACTATTTCAGCTATTGGTGTCCCATTTATCTATCATCATACTATGAAACAATTACACGAAAATTAGCTGCTTCATATAACTACCAGTTTTATGCCATTGCATGATTTTCTGGGTCCAAGGTTCAAGCAGGCAGCATTTGGGGAATTCTGCTCTACGTAATATCAACTGAGGTTAACTTGTAGCTTTCAATTGATATGGGGAGTCCAAAGTGGCTTCTTTAACATGTCTGACATATTGGCAGGGACAGTTGGAAAGCTGGCAGTGCAGGCACAATCAACTGGAAGGTCTACATAAGACCATGCTACCTGACAGTCTCAGGGTAGTCAAACTCCTTAAATAGAGACTCAGAGGTCCCAGAGAGAGCATTCCAAAAGAAGCTAGAGACAGCTTTGAGGATTTTTAAGACCTAATTTTAGAAGTCCCCTTCACTGCAATCTATTGGTCAAGCAACTAACAAAGGAGAGGATCTTTCCTCCTCAATGGATAAGTAGCTTGGAATTTGAGACTAATTTAATAAACCATAGTATGCGCTTGTCAAATAATAGTTCTTTGAATTTTATGCTTCATAATTATCTTGAAAAACTTCAAAATAGAACTGCTTCTAATGACCTATAAATATGAATCATTTAGACCATAAATTAGGGGATTTAGAATCCTGATTTAATGATTAAGTAAATAAGTAATCTTGATCAAATCATTTATTCTCTCTGTATCAATTATTTATTTGTAAAATAGATGTTAGGTCCTTTTATTAAAACATTTGTCTTTTTTTCTTTAAGTCCTGAGAATTTAACCTGGAGAGAATGTATTGGTCCTAAAGTTCTGGAGCAGAGTTTGGAGAGAGAAGGCACTTCTCTCCTTCCTTCTTCTTCTTCTTTTTTTTTTTTTTTTTTAAGAGAGAAGGACACAGAGAGAAAAAGAGAGGGAGACAGAGAGAATCATTTTTTTTTTAAGTTTTTCACATGGCTTCAGTTGCTCTGACACTTAGTTGTGTACGTGGGTGCTGGGGTTTGAACCTGTGTACCTGTGCATGCCAAGCAAGCACTATAAACGCCAAGCCACTGCTGCAGGCCCTCTCCTTCTTGCTGTGTGCAGCAAGTAGGCAGTTGTGTTTGGCATAGGCTGCATGAAGATCTGTTGAGTAGATGAGCAGCTTATGTAGTCTCCAGTACTGTTTCAGCTTTAAAATGATCATCTGTCATCTGATACCTTTCATCATATCACACTGCATTACTTTAGGATCAACTTCAAAATATCAGTGGATTAGGGCTGGAGTGGTGGTTCAGTGTTTGAAACACTTGCCTGACATGCACAAGAACCCAGGTTCAAATCCCAGCACCATATACACAACTAGGAGTTGGAGAAACAAAGGTCAGATGAAAAAATAAATAAAATTGATTTTCTCTCTCTCTCCCCAACCTACCTTAATAAATGACTGAATTAGCACAATATTAGTTTATTTCTTGTTCACATAAAATCTAGTCAATGGAAGGAAAGGGAGGATTTGCTCCACAAAGTCATTCTGGGGGCACTCTACATTCTGTAGTCCTATTATCTTATAGTCATCTTAATGAATTTTCTGAACCCACTTGGCTAGCAGAGGAAGAGAGAAAGCACGGAGGATCACTCAGTTCATCCTTATAGACCAACTGAAAAAGAGGGATAATCCTCTTCTGCATTCCATTGGCAAGAGCTCAGTGTCATGGCTCCACGGAAGGATGAACAATGAGGTCTACCTGGGAGTCGAGAGCAAAAGAGCCAGACTATGGGGAATATACAGTCGTCTAGCACAGAGTCTAATCTTTACAGCAGGGTTATATCATGGTGTTTTGCAAAACTAGATGAATTTTAGAATGAAAACAGAGAAGAAAAGGTTTTAAGATGCTTATGTGGAGAATGCATAATATTAAATGTTACATGAAGAACCTAAATAAATTAAATTCCCAATTATTTGGTCAGTACTATGAAAAAAAAAACTGGTTTTTTTGTTTTGTTTTGTTTTGTTCCTTTGTTTTCTTTTGTTTTTTGGTGTGTATGTATATATATGAATGCAGAACTTTCATTTATAAGTAGAAATATTTATATGATATACTGTACATCTTAAACCACTCAGAACATGCTAAAGTTTCTGTTAATGACAAATCTACACCAATAAATTATCAGCCCTTTCTTCATGACCTAGCATATGAAAGAAGCCCTGTTGGGAAGTTCCTATGATATCTGCCCACATTGTGTTCTTTTTTTAGGCAGCCCTGTATGCCTCCACATTTGTAGGCAGCACATTTACACACTGTTTCAACAGAAACACATCATTGTGTTCTTGTAATTTCCAAACAAGAATTACTCAAAGGCTTGGAAAGTGCTCTATAATCAGAAATAATTCAAATTAAACAAATAGGTATTTGCTTGTAAAATCACCCACTCTCTTTTCATCATGTTCTTTAATGATGCTTATTATTTTCTTGTCCAAGGTTAAATGTCCATTCAAGTTTAAGCAGCTAGCTCCTGACATTCCTTTCAGCTTTATGCTTTTATGATGTGGTTTTACCATGATGATCACAAATCGGTTGGCTGAAGTTACTTTTTAAAACTATTTAATATCTAGTTGAAGTCAAGAAACTTTAAAACAATAACAATTAGCAAGAATTGCTTATTGAGGTGGCTGTCTCACTTCCCACCTACTTTCAGAGTGATGGAATATGTAGGAACACTGAAACTGGACTACCCGTTGGAACACTGCTCACACTCTACCCCACCACCAACACTTTTTCTGATTATTTCTATCTCTTATTGATGGAAAAAAGAATCAAAGAACAGCATTTTCTGAAGTGCATGGTAGATATGCTGGAATTATTTTAGGATTCATGCATCAGTATCTAAAATATAATCACAGAAATAAAGATTTTTCCTTTCAATTACCTCTCAATTGATCACGCCAAAAAGAAAGTCTCAATTCCTGGCTAGTGTATCTTAAACATACCTCTAATCTAACTTATCTCTTTAAATAAATAGAGATAAGGTCTCAGGCCCAGTGCCTTGCACATACAATAACATTTTGTCATGGTTTAGTTTTTTTGTGTATGTTTTTAATGCATTTATTTTGAAAAGTGCTATCTACACCAAGTCATGTCAGTGTCTGTTCAAATGAGACTTTTATAAAGTCAATTTAAAGAAAACATTAAAAAAATAATATTAAAAGTGGACATGGAAATAGCAAGTATGAAGGTAGAACTGGACTGGAAAACTTTGGGAGACAGTGTATGAGGGAACTGTGCACGACAGGCCTGTTCATTGTGTCTGTGGTTGTTCTTGCAAGGAAAACACACAGAAAGGGGCAGTAAGTCTTTGGAAAGCTGAACAAAGCAAGTGAACATATTTATACTGTCATTTTCATCAAACAGGTCCACCAAGTTAAAAGAGGAAGGGAGCATAAGAGAAAGATCATTTTCCTTGTACTAAAGTTTTTATATTTGTATACTGTATTATTCTTCTCAGGGGACCCTCCTGAATAAAAGCTATTTACATGTTTAAAGTGAGATTTAATTAGTGATGACATAGATTCAGCTGCTATTACTCTTAAACAAATTGAGAAATGGCTCAGGTATGGGTGTTAGCTTTCCACAATAGTAACAAGCACATGAGATAAATAATAAAAACAAACCAAAAAGAAAAACTAATGAACAATACTTAAATAAGTCAAGTTATAAAGAGAAAATGTTTAGTTTGGCTTTTCAGTTTTGGAGGTATCAGTCCATGATCAATTGGTCCCACTGCTCTTGGGCCTGTGGTGAGGCAGCTCATCATGGTAGGGACTGTATGGTAGAACAAAACCCTTATTCCATGGCCCAGAGGGAAAAAAAGGAGGAAAAGGAGGGACTTGGGTCCTACTACCCCCTTGAAGAGCATGCCCCTAATGACCTGAAAATGACCCACAAGTCTTCAACCTTACAGTTTTAACCACCTGCCAATAGCACCAAGCTGCAGACTAAGTCTTTAACAAATGGACCTTTGGAGGACATTCCAAAGCCAAACTATAGCTATATGATAGAAGTTTATTTCTTTCTCTTGTGGTAGCCATATTGCAAGCAGTCTAAGAAATTCCAATTTTTGTTGTTGCTCTTCTTGCATCCCTGCATCAATTGCAGATTCAAAGATACCTAGGTATCCTGTCTATATCTCAGGCAATGGGATAGAAAAGGAAGTCAAAAGAAATAGATCTCCTTTCTTTGAAGTGACATATCTTCATAAGGACTAATTTATATGGCCACATTTAAGCATAATGGAAACTGGTTGTCACATGCATCATTGAAAATTTCATTGCTATACAAGAAGAGAATGGATGTTGATGGGCAAATTAGAGTCTGTTTAAAGCTTCAATCAATTTCTCAATTAACAGAAAAGTTGAAACTATATTTTAAATAATTTTTTCATTATAATACATTATGATACATTACTTTTCCATTGCATACCAAATTAAACACAAATCATTGGGTTTGAGATATTCAAGTCCCTTCATTGTTGTCTACAATATAAAAGTGTGGCATTAAACTACAAAGACTGTTTGAAGTGGCAACATATTAGAGCTTAAAAACTTGTATGAAGAGTCTGAAATGACCTGGGTGAGTATGTTGAGCAAGATGGGAATTTCAGCACTTTTAAGAACATGTGTTTAAACTCTCTCAATCAATTGGACTTAACAGACATCTACAGAATATTCCATCACAAATTGTCTGAGTTTACCTTCTTCCCAGCAGCACATGGATCCTTTTCCAAAACAGATCACATCGTACTTCACAAACCTAATCATAGGAAATAAAAAAAAAAGTTGATATAATCCCATGTATCCTGTCAGACCACAATGATATGATCTTGGCAATGAACACCAAGGAAAACAACAGAAAATACACAAATACTTGGAGATTGAATAATACCCTCTTAAATGAAGAACAGATCAAAGATGAAATGATAACAGAAATCAAGGAATTCTTGGAAACCAATGGGAAGGATGACACAACATATTGAATTATGGGATAGCATGGAAACATTTTTAAGAGGTAAATTTATAGTATTGAGTGTCTTTGTCAAAAATCAGGAGAGAGCCCAAAAATATAGACTTAAGCTTCTTATCAAATTCCTACAAAAAGAGGAACAATCCAATGCTAAACCAAACAGAAGGTAGTAAATAAGTAAGACCAGAACTGAAATCAATGAAATTTAGAATCAAAAAACAATACAAAGAATCAACAAAACAGAGTTGGTTCTTTGAAAAAATAAATAAAATTGACAGACCCCTAGCCAACCTCACCAAAATGAAGAATGAAGTGAAGCAAAAAAACAAAATGAAAGACAAAAATGGAGACATCACCACATACCCAACCAAAATTTGAGGATTATTAGAACTTATTTTGAAAAGCCATACTCTTCCAAGTTTGATAACCTGGAAGAAATGGACAAATGCCTAGCCACATATGACATTACCAGTTTAACACAGGAGGACACTGAAAATCTAAACCAACCAATCTCAGGTAGCTAAATTGAAACAGCAATAAAAAGCATTCCAAAAAAGAAAAGCCCAGCTCTCCGTTGCAGCTGGTTGTTGGAACGACTTGAAGAGGCCGCCTTGCATTGGGTGTGCAGTGAGGACCTCTGGCTCACCCACTGTGGCCACCTGGCCTGCTGCACTGCGCTCCTGGTGGCCATCGTGGATTATTTCCCCTGGAGCAGTGAGGAAAGCTGGCTGAGGATCCAACTCAGGGCCTTGTGTGTGCCAGGTGTGAGCATCAACTTGAACCCTAAGAATGGGACACCAACATCGCCTGAAGACCAGTAACTGAATGGCAATATTTTTGCTTTTGAAGTGTCTTTAAGAGTAGAGTTTGGGGCTTCTCAAAATGGCATTCACCCCACCGTCAGTGACTCCGGGAAGCTCCTGAGAACCACCTTACCCTGCAGGACAGCACCCGGATTACCACGGTAGGACAAAGCTCCCAGTGTGGGGGAACATTATCCCCCACTAATTTTTTAACTCCAAAGGAATAATGCGGCCCATTAGCGAATATAAAGGAGTTCTTAGTGGAGCCCACGGCACTCTGCCCCACACCTGGGGGGAGGGGAGCTACTCCAGAGGGCAGAAATGGAAATGGAGCAAGGGAGCGAGTTTCCTAACCAAATACCCTAACCCGGCCTGCTACGAACTCCCTGATCTGACGGCTCTTAATTTGCCTAATCTTGCATAAAGCACTGGGAATTAATTGCTCACATTAGTGAACTTGTAGCTGTTTGTGCGGCAGCCGCCACTGTGATGTCTCCCTGAGGGTGGGGCAGGCTGCTCAGCAAAAAAGCCTTCTTGGACCCTTAAACATTACAGCCAGAAAAACAGAATCTATCGCCCCGAGGAGATTGGGCCCTTTCCCAAAGGGTCTGTGTGGTGCTGGGAGCTCCTGCTACACTTCTGGTCGCTGCCCACGGAGCCTGGGAAGGAAAGGATTCGGCACAAGATCTTTAACTCAATCACTGCAGTCAATAACATTCCACAGGTGCCCGCAGGTTATAGGAGCTGATTTTAAAGTCCTTTAACATAAGTTCTCCCACCAGCTTGGGAGAGCAGGGCGAGGCGGGTCGCCCAGCAGCGATACAGTGCCTCAGTCCCCATGATCAGAAACAGAAGTTACCGTCCCCCCCAAATGGCCATCTGCCCTGGGGGCTGTAGGGAACTGCCATTCACCTCTCCAGCTCACAAACCTCTCGGTTGGCGACCTTCCCCTCTTCTCACCCAAGTAGGAGGAGCCTGTGAACAGAACTTGCTCCAGCAGGGCTCATCCCTCTATAGGGGATCCTCTGCTTAAGCCTCTGCTTGAAATCTGCCTCAGGAAGCTTTGAATATATGGGGCAGCTCGGGCTTCACCTTAGCATCTGAGCTCCTCCCGTAGCCAAGGCTTCGTGGGCCTGGACCTCTCCAGTAGGGTGCCTCCTAGTGCTTGCAACAGAGAATCACATAAGCACTGGCGTGATCTGGACCATCTTTCACGGGTTTCAGTCAACCCCACAGAGCAGCTCTTGGGACTTCTGAAGATCACAACACAGGCAGAGTGGGTCACCAGTGATCCTGAGGAAGTGAGTCTCAGTCTGGTCACTCTTCTTGGATCAGTCAGAGACCCACACATGTACACTAGGATCAACTCGATTGTCTACAACTTCTGAGCCCCAGGTCCAAGAAATTTCTAGAGTGTGGATTGGCAGAAAGCAACCATCTCAGGATTACAGCCAAGGGAGAGCTAAATACCCCTTTGCAACAGAAAATTTTGAAGAGATCCTCTAAGAAAAACCAGGCCACTAGACTTAACCAAACTGCTTTTCCCCCGACAAGCTCAACTTCAAAGAATCCCCAGCTTGATGTCAGACTTGAACGCACCACCCCATCGTACATACTCGCTGACGTAGGGGGCAGAAAAACTCAGAACTTTACGAACTAGTTTTGTGGGGGTTTTTTTGTTTTTTGTTTTCATTTCTTCATTTAAAAAAATGGGAATCCAGCTGGAATACAATATTTTTAAATTTTTAACATTACTGTGGGGTCTTTTTTCTCTGCTCCTTTCTTGCTTTACGAATAATACTGAATTTGGTGTTGGTGGATGTAAATATTTATCTGTGTGTATGCATTGATGATTGGCTCTTATTTTCTCTAGATCTTCTTGAACACTACTGCTAACCTCTTCCTCCACTGTACTCTGGTAATCCCTAAATAGAAGCATCTTTCTCTCATTCTCACTCCAAGACTTTACCCTACCCGCACCACAGTTCTATGCTTTCCTTAGTCCTAATAGAATAACCTACTCCCCCCTAATCCCTAGTTTCCCTATACTCTATAATAGGTGTGGTTTTATACCTCCCCAATTCACCTCCTTGACTTCCTAATCATTGTTTCTCCCCAAATTCAGAGAGACCCTATTGCCTGAAGAAATAGACATGCTTCAAAACAGGTACTTGCTTGCTATCATAATACACAGTGAGAGTTCTCTCAAAGAAAGCTGCTACTATTGGTGCTAATCATCAGCTCATCTGTTTTAGTTGAAACAGACTAGTATTTGCACCTATAGTCTCTCAAATTCTCACAGAACCGTCTGGCATCTTTAGGTCTGTATTGACCAAATAGCTCCCCTTCACAACAAAGCAAAGCCATAAGAAGCTCCAATTACTCCACCAAGAGTAACAAGGTTGAAAAAAAAAAAA